>PVJC01024083.1:11399-25935 GCA_004026665.1 Murina feae
TTTTTTTTTTTTTTTTTTTTTTGTCTCCAAGAGTGTGGTGGAAAACCCTGGATCACCTCTTTGGATTCTTATTACCCAAGTTACTAAGAATATTACCAGTAGCATACAAGGAGCTTAGCCAATGAGCAGTAAGAAAAGGTGTTTCCTCTGTAGTTCACTCTCATCACCAGCTCCACCCCTGGCCCTCCAATCCCAGCTCCACCCCTGCCCACGCCTGTAACCTATGGCCGAGGATGCAAGCCTGGGCAGGCGACACCCAGACCACTGAAATCACTGGCTCCAACCCTGCCTAGGCCTGCAGAGGACCCCCAAAGCCCCACTGAGCACCAGCTTCACAGAACCCAGGCTTCTGCCATCATTGGCTCTGAAACTGCCCCGTCATAACCGGCTCTGCCCTTGCCTCACTGGCAACCTCTGGCCAAGGCTGCAGGACTAGGCAGGGGACCCTCATGCCCCTCTGATCTCGGGCTTCATCCTTGCTCCACTACAGCTTCTGGCCAAGGCTACAGCCCTGGGCAGGAGACACCCAGGCCCCTGCCATCTCCAGCTCCACGCCTGCCCCACTACATCCTCTGGCCAAGGCTACAGATCTGGACAGGGGACTCCCAGACTGCTGCTTTGCCAGCTCCACTGGTGCCCAGACCCCTGCAATCACAGGCTCCGCCCCTGCCCCTCGATTGCTGGCTCTGTGGAGCCCAGGCCCCTGCGATCTCCAGCCTTGCCCCTGCCCATGCCTGAGGCCTCTGGCCCAGGCCTTATGCCTGGGTAGGGCACCCTCATACCCCTCTGATCACTGGCTCTGCTCCTGCCCCCTCTGATCACCAGCTTTGCCCTTGCCCATGCCTGAGGCCTCTGTTGAAGACCTCTGGCCTGGGCAGAGTACCCCCATCCCCTCTGATCACCTGTTCTGCCCCTCACACCCCCCACCTTCCCCACCATCTGCCTGGCTAACAGGCCTGACCACTTCAGTGGTAGGGCTGAGCCAGACTGGGTGCTGCCATCTTATGGCTATGGGTGCTACCATTTTGTGGCCATGGGGGCGGCCCTCTTTGTGATGGAGTGACACCTAGTTTGAATATTACACTTTTATTAGATAGGATTGTATATTGTGTATAAAATATTGGAGCAGCACTTTATTTTTCTTAGTAGATGTGAGATATGAGATGAGTTGGGTTCAGGATTCTTAGTTAGAAGTGAGGAGATACTGTCTACTATCTTCTAGTGTTCCAGAGAAACAAGAAATGACTTTCATTTGGTGGAAAACAAAATCATCCCATTTGACAAGTGTAAATCTAATCTTTGACTCTTCTCAAATATCAAACTCGCCTTCATAAAGGAAAGCTTGTCACAGCTTTGAATATATCTTTCTCTGGGCAGGAGAGTCAAGTACCAGAGGATGTTTTTGTCTACATGTTTCAGTGAAATTTTGAAAAGAAGAATCAAAGGTGTAATTACTTTGTAGATACATGACAATGATTTCTGAGGCTACTACTTAAAGCACAGTCATAGCTTCATTTTAAGATCTATAATAACGGATGGAACAGTCTTTAATTAGAATCCTCTCAAATGCCGAAGTCATTTCTCCCACTTCTTTTTTTTTCTTTTTCTTTTTAAGATTCCAACAATACTCAAGATTTCCAGATTTAAGCTTTCACTGACTTTAGCTGTCAGTTTTATAAAATGATCAGGCTCATATTTTCAAAACAAAATGGACTGTTTCCAAATGTATTGTTACTCACAAAAAACTTGTCTGACACTGTTGAAGAAATTGTATAGTTTCTAATACCTGGCTTATACTATTAAACGAGTCTGTAAAAACTGTGAGGTCATGGGAGAACTATAAGAGATGGTGGGGACTTGCTGTTTTTTTCCTCCAAAGACCAGACCAACTAGTCATAAATACTGCACATTTGAGTCACTGTGGTGGGTGAGTAGGATTTTATGTGAGGGGGCTCTTTCCACTTCTCTTCATATCAAATGCATCCCTGGCTTCTCTCTCTGCCTAAATGTGAAACAGGCCCCGTCTTTCTCGGGGACAGACACAGCCTGGAGTGCACTGCTGGGCTTTGAACGCTCTCTGAATAGCTCTTGTCAGTCAGAAGCCTGCATTTCATGTTTCAGATTTTTCCCAGGGGACTTTGATGTTAATCCATTTCACACTTCTAACACATCTGTTCTTCTTCAGGCTTTCTTATCTTTTCTGAGCATTCAAATCTATATGGGGGTGGGGGAGCTTTGAGCTGTCATTGTGCAGCTTCTGAAATGAGAATGATAAAGCACATTCCATCTCACCTCATTCAGACTGAGTTCTAACCACACAAGATATTGTATGTCAGTTTCAATTTTTCTAACATTTACTTCCCCTCCCATTAAGGTTGGATGGTATGGACATTGGAAATAATTAAAGAAGCCACCTAAGTAACTGGTAAAAATGTGCAAATAGAGTTTGTGTGTTTTTTCATGTGGGTAGCCCAGTGCAAGTTACTGAGCAAATGCAAGGGCTGGTAAGAACAGTCTGACAATTGGTGGCATAAAGTTCCACTGGTCAATAAAGACAAACAAGTAAAGATTAAATAATTACATAAAACATACAAAAATTGTTCAAAGTGGCAATGCAATTACTGCACAATGCAACATATAAATAATTGTGAACACTGGCCAGTCCATTATCACAAAGCAAAACATAAAGAAAAAAGATGACTTTGGGTTTTTGGTAAGCTAAAGAAAGCTTTGGTGGGAAGGAGGTGTGGCCAGAAGGTAGAGTGGAAATTACATTCAAGTTGCTTATCAAGGATACTATGGAAGAAAAGTTTATTAATCAGTAACTAATTTTATCTAGTATCAATAGAATGTATCTTTTTTGTTGGCAGACAGAGTTACTAAAATAAGTAATTAGGCCTGATTTTAGCCCTAGGGAGGCTTACAATTTCTAAGAGCAATAAAGGGAAACAAAAACTATGATTCTTAATCTAATATGCATGATAGTCTATATATTACTAAAATGAAAATTATAAAAATTAATACCAAGTTACTTGTTCTTTTTTATTGCACTCTTGCAATCATATTCTTTTGTTAAAAAGTAACTATTCCTATCCTGATAAAATAAAAAGAACAGCTCTGCAAAATGCTACAGAGTGCCATATTAGATCTATTACATGAAGTTAAATGGAGGCTATTGTCAATGTTATCTTTCTTCTTTCACTGAATGAAACATGGAAAAATTTAATCTATAAACTGCTTTGCAGAACATTCTGCAGTCACCACAGAATTTCATCTTTAAGCATACATGCAACAATTAGCAATGTGCTTTATAGAACAGCCTATCTGGGTTTAAAAGTAGCTTTAAAAAGTGAACAATTGAGTGTTCAATCTTCATAAGAATTTAGACTCAGAAGCTGAATAGCATTTTTCCCATGTTGAAATAAAAGGTTAGACCTTGACCAATGCGGAGAGATCATAAAGAGGAATATTTTGATATAACTTGAGAAAAGACTAGTTTCAGCCCTCTAATTGTGGAAATTCCTGACAGGGGAAAATGCTCATCCATCCAGCATTTGTGATGGGAACTCCTACATGGGCGAAAACTGATTTTGCAAAGCTCTTAGGGTTTCTTCCAATGCTATAATTCAGAGATTCTGTGTAATAGCTGTACTATTTTATGCAAGATGAGGAGATGTGGGAAATAAATATATGTCTTGAAATGAAGTGACAGTTGAGTGTCATGGGGGTCAGTGGCTATAGGAAGTGTGCAATGGTAGGGTGTCTTCCATAATCCTTCACATGTCATGGTTAGATAGATAGGTAGTTAGGTTGGTTTGCAGGCTAGTAGATAGGTATATAGATTAGATAGACAGACAGGCAAATAGATATATTTCCCTTCTTCTAAGCACACACTGAGATAATAGTTTTCCCATTGACATGATGAAGGAAACAGCTCATGCTGCACTGTAGGTAGTGTGTTGTCCAAGTCAGCTAATGAGGAGACCAGACACACAGAGGCTTTATCCCAATATTGATTAATATAGCGAGTTCTCAACCTGTGAGTCGCAACCACTTTTGGGGTTGACCTTTTCACAGGGATCACCTAAATACATCCTGCATATCAGATATTTTCATTATGATTCATAACAGCAGCAAAATTACAGTTATGAAGTAGCAACAAAAGTAATTTTATGGTTGGGGCTCACCACAACATGAAGAATTGTATTAAAGGGTCATGGCATTAGGAAGGTTGAAAACCACTGGATTAATGTATTTCCCCTCATTAACCCTTGCCAGATTCTTAACAGTTAAATTTGTCAGTATTTCATTAATAATAAATGACTGAAAACAAGCAAAAAACATATTTTGATACCATTATACCACAATCTAGATGATATGAAAAATCAAGCTTTTAAAAAAAGTGCATCTGACATAGTAAGATGCTGATTAACAAAATGCAAAATCCTCATCAAGCGTAATATTATCCTATATAATAAAAGGCTAATATGCAAATTGACCAAATAGCAGAATGACTGGTTGCTATGATGTGCACTGACCACCAGGGGGCAGATGCTCAAGGCAGAAGCTGCCCCCTGGTGGTCAGTGCACTCCCACAGGGGGAGCAGGGGAAGCTCCGCTCAGCCAGAAGCTGAAGCTGGTGAGCGCAGCGTCAGTGGCGGAAGCCTCTCCCGCCTCCACGGCAGTGCTAAGGATGTCTGACTACTGGCTTAGGCCTATTCCCTGTAGGGAGCAGACCTAAGTTGTCAGTCGGACATCCCATCCCTCAAGGTCTCCTGGGTTTCCAGAGAGCACTGGCTGGGCTGAGGGACCCCCTCGAGTGCACACATTTTGCGCACCAGACGTCTAGTATATTATACATGTATAAATTTAGCTTTAAAATACAAATAGTGCTCCTTTGCTCTTCCTGTTGTGTTCTTTTTGTGCAAGTGCTTTATCTGGAGTATAAGAATTCAGTCCTCAGAGTATTTGTTGTCATTTATGGTGGTAACCTGTGGTCTCTGAGCCAATGAGGTTGCTGGCTGCCATGTAAGTCAGCTAATTTCAGCCTACCCTCTGACAGCTAATTGGTAAACAAAACAATGAAGAGGCTTAAAATATTAAATTAGATCTCAAATTACCTTCAACCTCATTAGCACTTTGTATTGTTGAGCAGCGATTTCAGCAAATGAGAATTCAAAATAGAATGAAACACAAAAGATCCAAATAAAAAAATACTAATCATACAGATTATCCAACACAGGCACTTAAATTACCATTCCTGTTTTATAGTTATTATCATACCTCTATAATCCATGTTCCTTTACAAGGCTATTCAAGCTATAACATATGACAGGCAGTGCATCGCTCGGCTATTTATAAGGTGCCTTGGGTCATGTTATATGGCATAAGACTAAAGGCAGAATGACTTAAACCACCCAAGAAGTGCAATAATCCCTAACAAATGCACAGCCTGAAGTGTCTTATTGCTGTTATGAAATGAAATTCATACATTAAACTAAGAAAAATTGTCAGACCCAGAGCATTTATTGGGAATAATAAACATGTCTGTCTATCCATTGATGCGTTTTCTCCAGCCTTTAGAAATCAGAAGTGATTGTTGCAGCCCCATAGATTATCTACTGTGTCTGAGATGCAAACTCCATCAATCTTGTCCATTTCAACTTCCCAACCATTGCGAAAATGACCCATTGTACCAATACTTTTTAAGCTGGTGAGTTTCATTCCCTGATGTTGTCCTGATTTCAACAAGGTTTGATTTCAGGAATGATTCATGTAGACTAGAGGAAAAACATGTAATAAAGGTACATTTACAGAATACAGTATAAATAAACTTTAAAAAGAATGCTGCTGTATTATCTGCTTGGTTCATGGTAAATTGCAGGCAAGGGTGAACGGAAATGTATCCAGGTGGAGAGAGGTATTGGTGAGGCGACCATCTTCAGTTAGGAGAGGTAGCTTTATTTAATACCTTTATTTAGGACCTAAAGGAGGGAGGGAACCACACACTAATTAAAACATGAAGCAACGCTAATTTGGAAGGTGTTGCAAGTAATAGCAATAACAAAAAGAAAAAGTAATAATAATGCAAATCAAATTAAAGAAGTTAGACATGTCAGCAAAGAAACAAAAACTTAAATTCATTTTGATAATATAGAAACAGATTCATCAAGGAAAAAATAAAAATCAAACCATATATTTGCCAAAGAAAAAAAAAAGATGTAAGAAAAATGCTCAAATTCAGATCATCCTCACATTGAATTTTACAAGTGGCACTCAACACCTGTATTTACAGACTGTTCTGTTTCCTTTTGGACATCTTAATGTTATAACCCAAGTGAATACAATTCCATCTTTCAGTGATTTATTTGGAGCCTTTATAAGGGTAGTTTCTTTTGCCTAGCCTTCAGTCACAAGTCTTACTTCTGATGGTTAAGTCTCAATATCAAAATCACGCCAAAAAAGAAGCCCTTGTTCCTGGACAATAATACATATATAAAAAGAAAGAAAATATAAGAATCACACAGGCTATACATCAAGCCTCAAAAACCCAACATAAAAATGCCTATGTGCAAACTGAATACATTCATTCACATGAGTGGATATTACAAACAAAAATATTTTTAATTTTGTGTGTGTGTGTGTGTGTGTGTGTGTGTGTGTTTGCTTTGGTGGTCGAGTATACAAAGGAATTCAATTCAGAGGTCATTTAAAAAGCAAGTTCCACCAAGGACTGTGTAATATTGAATGAGATATCCCTCCACAAACATGCACACGACATCAAAAAAGCAAGAAAAGTTTCTGGATCTATTCAGAACTAGTATTTTGTGTGCGGTGAGGAGCACTCTTTTGTTTTCATGTAGAGCAAAAGCAATTTTACCCCACATGAAAAAGAGTATGGATGCTCACACTTAGAAATGTATTTCTAATCACCAGAGGGTAAAGGACTCTATTTTGAAACCTTCTGTTGAGTGTGACTAAGAACACAATCTAGAGTCATTGATCATACAAGCATGGGATTTTGGTTTGCTTATCCTGGAATCTATTAATGCAAATTCCTCCCTATATTTAGGAGGAGAAGCTGTCCCTGAGTGGGTATGTGTGAGGTTGGGACTCTGGAATGCCTGACTCCCTGCCTAATTCTCTTTGGAAGGATCTGATTTGCCTGCTTTCAACTAGTAAGAGACAATCCCCACCTCACTCAGTCTGAGGGACACTGCAGAAAGTAATGGGACAACAGAGGAAGGAGCCAGGTTAGAATTTGGTGACTCTTAAGTTGTATTCCAATTGAACTGATGACCTTATGATTTTAGAATTTTGTCACTCAGTTGTTGACCTTAGTCTCTCAGCCCTTTGAAATGCTTTCCAGATTATGCCACCTGGGAATTTTATAAGAATTAGTATCACATAGACCATAAACTTGATGGCCAGTTAGCCAGGTTTGGATCCTAGACCTGGCCTGGTGTGGCCCAAGGCAAGCTACTTAAAATCTGTGCCTCACTGCCCTTGCCTGAACTATTGTGATCATTGGTTACCTATCTCACAGAGTTGTTGAGTGTTCTACATGAGTTTATAGTTCAGTTCCACATAGCTTGTGGATAACCAACACTTCCCTAAGTTTCTAGTGCATTTTCTGGCATTTATTTTTTTTTTTCAAAACCACCATAAACTCTCAGAAACTGCTTCTATACTAGCTGTTCTCATTCTACACAATATTGCTGAACTAGAACTCGATAGTACTGTAGTCCTTGCTGGAGTATTTGGGGGAGAGTGAAATGAGGAAAGAGGAAGAAGAGTTGATATCACAATAGTGCAGATTACTTTAAATTAAATCATATACGTCTTTATTTGTAAAAAGTTATTTCTCTATTCTGTCATCAGGAACTTCTTCTTCTGTCTATATCTTTCTTCTCAATCTCCTAGTTGTTTTTTTTTTTTTTTTTAACTCCAATATATATCAAGCAAATTCACAGACTGATCGATCAGGCAGAATAGTTTTAATTGTCTAAGGTTAGAGACATGTGTGTCCTTGGACTCAAGGTCTTATCAACATATTTTATTTTTAAAAAATAGTTTATTACCTAAATATGTCCTGGTGATACCCAGTAAACTAAAATACTTTCCTCCATGTTTCATAGGTCTAACTATAACCATTTCCAAGTGAAGCCAAGGTCACTATTTTTTTTCCAGTGATGAAAGAGTATCATGGATGATATCAATAATGAAATAGGGACCAACATGTCAGGTGACTTCTCCAGGATCATACAATAATTTTTTGAAAAAATCCAAATTAATCATGTGGTGTATTACTTCTATTCAGAGCAGTTTTTCTGATATATATGGTCCTTGAAAATCAGATACAGCCTGCACACACAACTGATCTATTCACTTTAACTGAATCAGCTAGATGTTCTACTAACCCATTGTCTGCAGTAAACAACAAGGCAAATCAGAATCCAAAAATATTAATTGACTCAATTTGCTGATTCACTAAACAGACTTGGCAATTTGATCTAAAGGGTCAGATGAGCAGAATGTATGTAAATGGTTATTTACTGAAGAAAAATATTACTCACCACCTCATATAATTATGTATTTTTTAAATCTGCATTGGTCACAAAAACAAATTAGTAGATGTTTACAAAAGTGTTGCTGCAAAATGAATGGATTTGTCATCAAAGAAGAAACATATAATCAGACTCGCTGGCTGTGCCCTTATTCTGTCTCAGCTTTGGGTTGACACTGAATCATGGTGAGCCAAGTTTTGGGGGACCACTTATTATATCAGTGTTCAGAGCTATTGCTCTTCTGCTATTATAATTTTACTAGAGGGCTGGTGCACAAAAATTTGTGCACTTGGGGAGATCCCTCAGCCCAACCTGTGCCCTCTCAGAATCTGGGACCCCTCCGGAGATGTCCACCTGCTGGCTTAGGCCCACTTCCTGGGGGATCAGGCCTAAGCTGGCAGTCAGACATCCCTCTGGCAGCCTAAGAGCCCTCAAGGGATGTCCAGTTGCCAGCATGGAACAGGTCTAAGCTGCAGTCAGACATCCTTAGCATTGCTGAGGATGCAGGAGAGGCTCCCACCACCACTGTTGTGCTGGCAGCCATCAGCCTGGCTTGTGGCTGAGCAGAGCTCCCCCTATGGGAGTGCACTGACCACCAGGGGCAGCTCCTGCATTGAGCATCTACCCCCTGGTGGTCAGTGTGTGTCATAGTGACCAGTCATTCCCAGTGTTCTGCTGTTATGGCCAATTTGCATATTACCCTTTTATTATATAGGATTACACTTTTGAAGTATACTTCATGTTTCTTTTATTTAAATTCAGCTGAGTAAATTAAGTTAAATTGTAAGTAATTTATAAAAAGATTTAACATTACAAATCTTTGAAGTGCATTGCAGTGATGCAGTGTGGTTACAAAGTTTAAAAAGCACCCATCTCATCCAACTAATAACAAAAGAAATCTATTGGGATTTTAAAATTAAAATGAAAGGCTCACATTATATTGCCTAGTTGGTATCTGGCTAAGCAATTAATTGTTTTGATTATTTTTTCTTTATTTTCATCCTCACTCAAGGATATGTTAATTTATTTTAGAGAGCTAGGAAGGAAAAAAGAAAAAGAGAGCGAGAGAGAGAGCGAGCAATATTGATTGCTTGCCTCCCATTTGTGCCTCCACCAGGTATGTGCCCTGGTTGGGGCACATATGATATGTGCTCTGAACTGAGGTGAAACTCACAACCCTCAAGCTTTATATGTACAGGATGACACTACAACTAATTGAGCCACCTAGCCAAGACTGTTTTGATTATTTTTAATCTCCAATTATTTAAAGGTAATTCTCAATGTTTCCTTAGGTGCCATGGATTTCCTGAGTCTCCAAAGATAGAGAAGCCTCAATGGGTTCCAGGAGAAAATATCTCAAGTCTTGAGGCAAAGGTAGGACAAACTTATGTACTCTCAGACAATAATGCATCAAGGCCAATGGTCACCCAGGAGTCCAGCAGGGTCAGGAGCCCTGGAATCTGAGAATAATAAAGTGAGATGGGAGTTGAGGGTGGGAAGCCAGTAGGCACAGGCAGCAAAGAAGGAACAAATGAACATGAAAACACCATGCATCTGATCAGTTTACAATTGGAAAGAAGCTGGTGTTGAACCCTGATGGGATGAGGGTGCTCACATCAGTGGAAACCTTCATCCAAGGATAAACACCTGGCTGATGAGAGATTCACAAACTTTCCAGGGTGTATGGTTTGTTAGGTAGCTCCAATCCCTACCCCCTATTCTTGTTTCCAATAAAGGAGGACTTATTACTAGTAGAGCCTCAGATTCACCTATCTCACTTTAAATTTTGGGTTAGCCCATTATTATTATTCCATTTAACCATAAAATTATAATTATTAGATCAAAATTTGCCTTGTAAGTAAACCCAAAGTTTCACTGGTTTGTCAAGTTAAAGACTAGGGGATAGTAGGCACGCATACTTGAAGATGCAAATTGTGTATGTTTTCACAGTTTTTCAATGAAATTAAGTCAATGAATAGATGTTCTTGATGGATGTGTTTATATTGAGGAAAAGTTAAAGATCATAGAAGCAGTAAAGATCAACACCAGTAAAAATAACAAACAGGGAAATATTAGAGAAAAATATTATTGAAAATTCATACAGTATTGTATTTGAAAGCAAAATTTCATTCCACATTAGAGCCGTCAGTATTGTGAATTACATATATTACTGTTGAACTCCATGGATGTGGATCATCTTTTAAAAGATACATGTCAGTCCTCCAGGTACATTGCCTCCCACATAGTATGCTGACTTTTTTTCTTTGCAAGTGAGAAAAAGAGAGGTGATAGGCTGTAAAATAGGTAGTAAAATCCAGATAATGGCTTGCAGTTTGGATTTCTGAGTCACCTTCAAAACAGAATGTCTTGAGTTCTTTGTCTACTAAGAAATGGCTTTGTGGTAATAATGAAGAGACTCCTAAATTTTATATTTCAATTACTAGTTCACAGAAGGAGAAAATCAACAGCTACTTGGGATCCACAATGTAGACCTCTTAAACCTATAGGCTTACAGGGTACAAGGACATATCTAAATAAGGCAAACTACATTCTAAATATAAAGTGGCACTTTGTTCAATTAACGAGCAAAGGAAAAATTATAGTCTGATTCTGTGCAATTTTAAGAATTTTGCAAATTACTCAGTTTTTCTAAGAATTGAGTTCATTATAATGAACACAGAGGGGTTATATATCTGCAGTTCCTTCAGAGTCATTGCAAAGAAACAGGGAAATATTCATACTGTATTTTTACTTGGTTCAGAAGAGAGGACCCCTTTAAGAATGCTGTTGGTTCCTGAGATATGTGATTTCCATTTGCAAGGTCATTGCTCACCTTGTTTGGTTAAGTCACACTTTGGGTGAGTGATATTAAGCAGATAGAATTCAGCAAGCATAGCAGCAAGCTAGGAAGATTCTGAGATGGCCTGTGCTCATGAAAGTTCCTAATTTCTCTAGGTTTTTGTTGGCAATAACTAAACAAGAATAATTGTCTCATATTCCAAACACCTTAAAATATTAGCATAGCCCAGCTGGTGTTGCTCAGTGGTTGACCAAGAGGTCATAGTTAGATTCCCAGGGCACATGCCCAGGTTGCCGGCTCCATCCCCAGTGGGGAATGGGCAGGAGGCGGCCTATCGATGATACTCGCTCAATACTGATATTTCTATCTCTCCCTTCTTCTCTGAAACAAATATATATATATATATATATATATATATATATATATATATATCACACATAAGCACATATCAGTAAAGATCTGTTATGTATTGTAGTATACATTTATTCCTGCTATGAATCAGTATTCCCTCCTGTTTTTTTGGTTCTTAAAGTGAAACTTAGGTAATTGCTACTTGACAGCTGCCAAACAACCAACACATTCAATACAACTAGAACCTACCCTGATTGATTTGCCAGACCTATACAAGGTATAAGCTCTGTGCCTTTGGGCAGGTAACCTCAATTTCTCACAGAGCCTCTGCCTCCTCACTTATCAGAATGCCTTTCAGTGACTTTCAAACTCTGCTCCCCAGAGTTTTGGAAATTCCCTAGAGAAGTGCTCAAAAAAGATAAACAGAATAGGTTATTGTGGGCAGTTTACCCAGCTTTGGACTGTTCTAACTGTAAGCTTCTATGTTGGAACCAAAAGGCTGCAGTTTTAAAATACTATCAAGAAACTACTCAAAGGACATTTCAAGACCCTCCTAGCTGGTGTCATTGGGTTCTAAGAATACAGGACTTGGGCAGCAGGATCTCTGTTCTACAGTAGCTCTCAGATGCAATTGATTAAAACAACAACTACAACACAAGAAATAGTGTCAGGTGGATAATAACTATAATAGCAAAAACAAGCACAGGAAATAGCAAAAGGTATACAACCTTTTAAAAACAAGAGCTCAGTCCCTGAGGTGAGGTAACAAGGGTCCTATGATCTCAGAGAAGGAGGAAGGATAGAAAACAAGGATGGGCTAATCCAGGGAAGAAAGGAGAAGTGAGGTTGTGTGGGTAGGTGCAATGCAAAACTAGAAAGAGCATGTAGAATGTCAGAGAGAGGAATGAAAATGGCCTATATGGAATCCTCAGCGCTTATCCAGAAATGTAAGTTGAAAGAAATGTTGCTCAGTAATTTCCCAGCCAAACACCAGTAGGTGTTGAGATAAAATAAATAAATAAAAATAAATTAAAAATGAACATTCCTCAGGGTTTTGAAGAGAATTTCAAGGAAATTGGCCTGGCTGAGTTTATTAGACAGGGCAAAGGATAGATGGAGGAAATTCCCCTGAGGGAACACTTCACAATCTGGCTCCAGGTTGCTGTGTGAATGCAAAGGAAGTAGGGAGCCGCTGTTTCATCAAGTTGGCGTCATTTTCATGGAAACCTACAGTATTCTCATCTAAGGTTTTTGGTTTCTTATTTTACTACTAGCTGTACCCGGCCACACGTTGCTGTGGCTCAGTCTGGTTAAATGGAAAAGAAAGAAAAGAGAAAGCGCACATTTCTAATATGTTCAATTGCACAACGCTTGTGGGTATACAATGTGCCCTCCTGGGCAGCTGCCTCTGGTATGCCGCTGCCCCCACCCTGCCCAGCTGGTCTGGCCCCACACACAGTGAGCCTCTGCAGCCCGTGCACCCCAGAGCTGGCCTGCTCCCCTGCTCCCTACCAGCGGCCCTTGCCCTACGCCTGAAGTGGCCCGGCCACTCCTGACTCCCATCGGCAGGGGCCCTTGCCGAGCCACCCAAAAGCCAGAGGAAAAAGGAGCCCAGGAAGCTCCCCCGCCCTCACCTGCCACACTCCTGGTGAGCCCTTGGCCGCCAGCATGGAGGGGACCATGGCGGCCGCCCGCGCCCCGACCCCCAACTCAGCCCTGGCCCAAGGCCCAGCTCTGCACTGATTGATATTTTGCAACGTGATAATTGGCATGCCAATTGAATTTCATCCCTGGCAGATCAAGTGAATTACAAAATTCTGTTGGGTAATTAACGGCTTCATCTGCTTCCACAATAGTGTCGAAGGACTTGTATGTGACTGCCTGGCTTTGAATGTTAGACTGAATAATATTGTTAAATTCGTAGCATGTGTTGCTTTTACATCCAACAGATGGTGCTGTTTTTAAAAAAAAAAAAACATGTTTTTACCTGTTTTTTTCCCAAAAAAGCATGTTTTTACCTGTCACAGGTGTGACATCTATATAATGTAGGTGCATAAAAACACACACATATTCGAATGTAAGGTTGTGTCAAAATTTCAAAGCAATTGGTAAAGAACTTTTGGAGATTTGAGATTTTGAACAAACGAACATTTACATTTTTATTTATATAGATTGAGCAACTATTTTTTCTATCTCCCTACTCAAAGCAATGGGTTATATATTATAGACTGTGGCAATACTATACAAGCTCTATGTAATCTGGTGACCACTGTGTGGCAAGTCTGATTAAGACCCAACTTTTTCACCACACCCTCATTCTCATTTGCTTTCTATCATAGGCAAATCTCACATTAACTAGTTTCCATTTCCTGTTATGCAAATAAGTAAATTATAAAATCTGACCCACATGAGTGTGTTAGGTGAACAATCTAAGGTAAATGTTTATAAAATGTATAGCTAAAATACTGCTTATACTAAATAGTAAATATGACTTAACTAGTAATAATTTCCCAGAAAAATCACTGGGGAAATAAAACGTTAAGCTTGCTTTTGTTGTTGCTTGTTTTATATTTTTTATTTTTATTTTTTACCTTGGATCAAATAACAGTGTGTTAAATTTGCAAAACAGAAATGTCCAATATGGGATCTGGTGGTCCAATATGGGTTTTATTTCTGGTGGAAATAAAACGTTAAGCTTGCTTTTGTTGTTGCTTGTTTTATATTTTTTATTTTTATTTTTTACCTTGGATCAAATAACAGTGTGTTAAATTTGCAAAACAGAAATGTCCAATATGGGATCTGGTGATGTTGAAGAAGT
>PVJC01024084.1:0-25826 GCA_004026665.1 Murina feae
TAATAATAATAATAATAATAATAATAATAATAATAATTTTCTAAAAGATCCCCAGATATGGCAAGACTAGTATTCTAATCCTACATGTATAAAGCTAGGGTTACATTTTAAAATATATTGGTTATAGAACATAATAATTAAAGGTTTCTTCAAGCTAGGCGTCTAGTTTCACCAACTAAAAAGAAAAAAAATCAAACCTTTAAATAGCTATATGTCATTTCTGCTTTGATTAGTCATTCTATGTGGCAAATCATAAAAAAGTCTCTTATAAAATGGCTAAGTTACCGGGACTACCCCGTTGTGTCTGAATAATGCATAGCTCTGTGCCCTCTCAGAATAATGAAGCCATCAAGTGAATTACTAAGGAGCCTCATGCTTCTAGCCAGCTCTTGCAGAAACTGTCGGGACTTTTAAAGTGAGCAGCGGAGCCTTAAAACAATAAAATAAAAAACCTGTTTAAGACCTGAAATCATTAACATGTGTCGACTTAAACTTACACATACATTTGTGTTGTTTAACTAAATATTTGAAAACCAGCTTCTTTCTCAGTTATCTGCCAAGAGCCTTGCTCGGGGTTCTGTGTGTCTCTTCCCGACACGTGGCGGTGGCCCAGTGCTTTTCACAGGCGTGCTTGGCAAGAGCTGATCTTCAAATATTTTGATAAAACAAATTTATTTTTCTTCAATTATACGTCAGTATTGAGTTAGTATCTATTTTGTCTTAATAATTTGGACTCGTTAAACAGCTTTTAAAGCTTTATTTTAAAAATAGATGGGCTCTCTGCGCCGTACCATCACCATCCCTCCTGGCTTTCTGTCTCGGCTCCACCCAAGAGGATGGCAGTCGGTTTGCACAGAGCTGATGAGATTCCTCGCGTCCTGGGTCACAGCAAAACCGGAATGGGAATTGGTCTTGTGGGAACAGCTGGGATTTGGCTCAGTGCGGCTCTGGACTCCAAGAAGGTCACCCCGAGATCAGGAGGTGAAGGTAAATGCCAAGACCCTCCTTCCTCAACAGCAACGACTTCTCAGACAGCGGCTGTGGGCTGAGGATCTGTTAAAACTAATCTTATTTTTCCAATTACTCTTATCTGACTTCTATCTCTGCCTCCTCCCCACCTCCCCATGGCTGCCTTAGAGTGACACCTTTTGGAAAAGGTTGAAACTGAAAATCCCCAGGCTGCTTTCTGCCTGGACCTGACCACCACCCTCAAGACTGTGTTTGGGCTTTGTGTCCTTCTCACTGAAGTTTATGCATCCAGGAGCTCTGCTTAGCTGTGCCACCTCTGATCCTTCAGCTGCAAACAAATACCGCATCAAGGGTTCAAGCTCAAGCTCTTAGATTCTGACAACATTTTCAATTCCCCGTTCCCCCCTTCTTTCCCCAGGCTCATGAAGGAAACTTCACACCATAATAAAAAACGGGTGGAGGAGAGATATACAAAATACGTGCACCTGATGTCACAGATGAGGTCGAATGGACAGTGTTGAGCCGCAGAGGAAAGGTGTCTGCAGGAAGCCTGGGGCACTCATTCAGGGCAGCGCTGTGGCACCTCCCTGGGAAAAGGGCTGTGCGGGGCATGCTTCTGTGCCCCTTTGGTGTAGGTACTTCATGAGCGGCAGGGAGCTACTCTATTTATGTGTGCACAGTCTGCAGCATGGCAAAGAGCTGGTCTTTTCTCTAACAGAGTCTGGAACATTCTTGAAAAGCAGTTGAGGGAGTGGCTGGTTAAGAATGTGGACTCTGAAGCCAGAGGGCTTAAGTCCAACCAGGAACCAGCGTGCTGGCTCTGTGATCCTGAGAAAGATACTTGCACTATATGTACATCAGTTTCTTCCTGTAAAATGTGGTAAACAACTGTACCTCCTAACATCCTTGTGAAGGGACAACAGCTACAATAGTTATGAGCTTGGCACATAGTAAGCACACAGGAACCTGTAATCATTACCAACAGCAATGTTAGTTTAAACACGGGCATTTCGTTTTCAACCTATTGGAGCATAAGCAGGCAGGACAAGGGTTATATTTTCTTACATTTTCAGAATGACACAATATTTTTCATCTTCAATGGAATGGCGACATTTTTACTGCTAAATCTATTTATAACAAGCCAAATTACCCTTTCGGTAATCACATGAAAAATGTGTGTTCATATTGTAGTTTTAGCTAAATTCCAAACACAGTCATGCAGGAAAACATGAAGATATGAGAGCTGTGTTGTCCAACAGAACTTCCTACAAATGATGGGGGGGGGGTTCTCGTCAGGGCTGTCAATACACATGCCACTAATTCCCACAGCTGGAGAACACTGGAGATGTGACTATGCAACTGAGTAATGGAATTTTCATTCAATTAAATTTTAATTTTAATGAACTAGAATTTAAATGTAAATAGCAATGTCTCTTGTAATTATTGTATTAGAAAGAACCAGAACATCTAAGTTTTACCACTTTATTGTCCAATGGTGATGTTTAGAAATCACTTCAGTCTTTGTAGAAATTATACATTTTTTGAACATATGAGATAAACTTGAAATTTAGTATAATTTATTAATTATACTGAATAAATTCAAGAATTACTATTTGACAATGTAATTCTACTTTAGGAATTAATTATATGACCATAATAAGAGATGTGCCCAGAGGAATTTATTCTTAGGACATAATAAACGTGTTCATTATAATTTATATTTATTTCTTATAAAAATCAAGATAAAATTGGATATGTATATATGTACATATGAGTGTGTGTGTGTGTGTGTACACATGCATGTGTGTAAATGTTGCAAGGAAATTGGATACTAAATCACAGACACCCAGTTCTTATGTTGGTCAGACATTAAACACTAAGTAGAAAGACTTAATGTAAAGGAAAGATGTTCAGGAAATCCTAAATGAGAAAAGCAGGTAAGTAGATGGTAAATACCATACAATGCAACTATATCTGAGCTTTTAAATGCATATTCATCGAAAGAAAGATGAGAAGAAAATGCGCCAAAATATTTATGGTGGGTGTGTTTCTAGGCTTAGAGATTTCAGGTAATCTATTATATTCTTGATACTTATTGCTGCAAATATGAATTATCAATGTTAAAAAAGTTAATTTTTAAAAAATTGCAACCAAGGAACATCTGTATGGAGAGTATTCAGCTCCCATGAAAAAATTAGTTGCTGGTAGACCATAGCTTCCCAAGGCCAGTGGTAATAAAGTAGAACTGTGAGCAGGATGGGGCCCCCTGGTGGCAGCTATGGGGCAGCTACCCTCAGCCAAAAGACAGGCTACACTTTCAGGCATGGCTGCTTTGCCCCTAACAGTCACTTAGATTTATGCTGATTATAATCTGGGTTCACCAGGGAGTGCCTGAGTGTTAGTGACTCCAAAGCTGTCAACAGTCACTCCTGCCACCTCCACCCTGCCCACCATGTGCTTGAATGTGGCTCATTTCACCTTGCTCCCTACTAACATTCCTATGGGTTTTGGGAGTTCAGCATGGTTGCTTGTGGTTTGTTGTTTGTTTGTTTTGTTTTGTGCCTGTTCAGCATTTTCTGATTTTATTGTTGTTATCATTTTGTTTCTGCAGCACACAAAATAAGTTGTCAGGCCCTAGAAAATCAAAACCATTTGTCTATGCCACTGGGCCCCTCTGTTAGTAAAATCTGTTCAGTCCCACTCTACAAGTCAGGGTGGTGTTGTCAAATAGACCTAAGTTTTTGCAATGCAAAAATCAGTTCTGAGGCAATCCCAAGGAGGCATGACAGAAGGAGGCCTCTTTGACTCTGTGTTCTCGAGATACCTGTTGATGGTGACCAATTTTAATCAGCCCAAATCAAGCCTGGCTCCAATCCCTTTCCTGATTCCTTCAGGATCCTTGCTTCACAGTTCTCTCCTTAAGTAGTAGTTAGTGGCCTTTTTGGTGCCACCTCGGGGCTTAAATATATGTAGTCTAATGCATCTTTGTGCCTTCACACTGGGCCCAGCATCTCAAACATACAGTAGCTGGTCCATAGACAATAGTGAGAGGGGTGTCCAGAGGGAGAAAAGAAGAGAAGGAGTTATACTGTGGAATGATAATCATTACCTATGATTTCATTAATATGGTTTCCTAGATCCCATTTGACCCTCACATATTCCCAAAGAAACAGGGCATTTAGTTGATAGATACGTCAAGCTCAGAAAGGTATTTACCCAAGAACCGCAGATGGCTTGCTCTTTCCCAGGATGTGAGTCTGATTGTTGGGTTCAAATATAATGAAATAATTGTTAGGGGGGCTACACTGAGAGAATCCGGGAAGAAACTGGAACATGGTTCCCTCAATAGCAAGGAAAGACCTTGGTTCATTCTTCTAGAGTCTCCCCTTCTGTACAACATCTAACATAAAGCCAGCACCCACATATGCATGGATGAACATATTTATGAATGAACCTTGAGTCCCATTGGAGTCACTAGAGTAGAACCTTCACTATGAGCTTTGATTCCAGCAATGTTCCAAGCTATCTTAGTTGACTTTTCTATTTTCTATTACTATATAACACATTACCACAAATTTGGCAGCTCATGGTTCTGTAGGTCAAAAGACTAGGCAGGAAGCACAATACGACTAGGTTCTCACAAGCCTGAAATCAAGGTATTGGCAGACTTGCATTCTCACCTGGAGCTCACATAAAACGAAATGAACATGACAAAATACTCCCCACTGTTTAGTTTCCTTTTGCTTTAAAGATACAAAATGATGTTTCAGAATGTCTATGCCATATATCAGGGAACTTTCTTAACTTGATAAAGAGCAATTACCAAAAATAAAAATTAAAAGAAAAATCTACAGATACCAGTGGTGAAAGACTGAATGCTTTTCCTCTAAGATCAGAAGCAAGGAAAAGAGACGTGCTCTCACCTCTTACTCAGCAGTGCTTAGAGTTCTAGTCACTACAATAAGGCAAGAATCAGTAAAAAGCATAAAAATTGGAAAGGAAATCATAAAACTGCTCCTCTTTGCAGGTGGCATAATTATCTACATAGAGAACACCAAAGAATCTACACAGAAAAGCCCAGCACTAATAAATGTGTTCAGCAAAGTTGCAAGATACAAAATCAACATAACAAAAAGCAATTGCACTTCTATACACTAACGATTAACATGGGAAAATCAAAATTAAAAACACACCTATCTGAGTGGCTGAAATAAAAGTAGTGACAAACGCCCTGGCCAGTGTGGTGCGGTGGGTTGAGTGATGTCCCATGCACCAAAGGGTCGCCAGCTGGATTCCTGGTCAGGGCACATACTCAGGTTGCAGGTTAAATCCCCAGTCAGGGTGCCATATGGAAGGCAACCGATTAATGTCTTTCCCTCACATAGATGTTTCTCTCTCTCTTTCCTTCTCCCTTCCTCTCTAAAAATCAATAAAAACATATATATTTTTTTAAGTAGTGACAATAATGAATGCTGGTGAAGATACAGAAAAACTGGGTCCCTCTTATGTTGATCTTTATCCTGCAACATTGCTGGTGGGAGTGTAAAATGGTCCAACTGCTCTGGACAACAACTTGGGAGTTTCTTGTAAAACTCAGCATCCAACACACTTCTTATCATTCATCTCAGAGAAATAAAACCTTATGTTCACGCAAAAACTTGTACTGAATGTTCATAACATCCTTATTAGTAAAAGAAAAACAGTGGGAACAACCTGATGTCCTTTAACCGGCGGACAGTTAAACTTCAGTACCTCCATACAATGGAACACTACTCAGCAATCAAAAGGAAGGAAGTGTTGATCCACACAACTAGGAGGGATCATCAGCGAGCCATGCTGACTGGAGAAAAGCCAACCCATAAAGGTTGCATCCTACAGGAGTCCATTTACTAGTATTAATGTCCTTGAAATGACAAAAATAGTAGAAATGAAGGACAGATTGATGGTTGCCGGGGGGTAAGGGATGGGCATGGGGGAGGGGTTGGGTGCAGTTGGGAGAAAAAAAGGCAACATGAGGGATCCCTGAGGTGATGGAATGTTCTGTATCTTGACCTTATTGATATCAACACTCTGGTTGTGATACTGTCGTTTTTCAAGATGTTGCCACTGGGAGAAACTGGGTTCAAATCCCTCTCTCATTTCTAAAAACTACACATAAAGCCACAATTATCTAAAAATAAACGTTTTAATTAACAAAAAGTACATATACATATACTAAGCACACACTTCTGCAGGGAAAAGAAAAGACAGGGCAAGTGCTGGGAGAGAAGAAGCAGATGCTCGCATATGGTCAGTGAGTTCATTCCCGTCCTCTATAGGAAGAATCCTTCCCAGATTGTCACAGCGAGGAGGATGTTGGCAGAGAATTTTCATGCCGTACATGCCTTCTGTTCCCTAGGACAACTACATACCCACGTAATATCATCAGCATTCAAATCAATGGCTATTATGGCATAAAAATGCCATAACCGTGGTCCTCTTTTTTATAAAACAAACTATTGCACACACAAACAATGAGACGTTTTTAAGCACCATGCTCAATGATAAATACTGGTGCATCATACGCCAACCCTTAAAGGCCACCAGCTGGCCCTGGTTTCCTTAGAATTATAATCCAGATAAGTACAAAATCATAGTAAAGCTTCATTATCCTCACACTAAACGCACCCCTCAGACTGCTGGAGTGGTTAGCGCCTCAGCGGGCAAAAAAGCAAAAACCAGGTGTGAAGTGCCAGAATGAACTCTTCTTCTTCCATGTCCCCTGTATTTGAAACACTTTACAGGGGCTTGACGTTGACCCTGTGGCTTTTGCAGAAGGAAATCCTCCCAACTGCCTCTCCAGGGCACCCCACCCCCGCAGTGACCTGGCTCCCTCCTGGCAGAAGGACTGCAACGTTGAAAAAACAATGCTTAATTGGTGAACCTTGGGAAAATCGCTTCATATAGAGAAGACTCAGAACAAAGACTTCCACCCGGTCAGTTCTCCCTAAGGACAAAGCAACTGGCGATGAGTATGAGACCTCAGAGGCAAGGCAGACGGACAGAATCTGGACTCACGTTCCAGCTGGATAGAGGGTGACTCCCTCTGATTTCCTTCCAGCCTCCAAAGGAATAAGTATGGCCCAGCCACAGCAGTGGTCTGCTCCATCTCAGTTCTGCCTCTCTTCCCATCTAAGGCATCCGTGTGCTGCTAGCATCCTCCTCCTGCTCCAGGGCACAGCCCGCTGAGCTGACGAGAATGGAGTTATAACACTGGGTTCCCAGGACCAGTTACTCTGCTTCTCACCTGCCTCTGCACCTGAGATTGTCCTCTCCCCCACCCCCCCACCCCCCCCACACACACAGAGACACACACGGGGAGCTGTATGTTGGTCCCGAAAGGAGCCCGGAGGAGAGTGGCTAGACGGCATGGGTCAAACCCAGCCCACTCGTATAAACACAGCTAAGGCACACATCCCGCCGAGCATAATTTTCATGCTCAAGAACAGCAACTTTTGTGTTTTCCCCTGATTACCCTGACGCAGGGAGCACTGCCTGTTAATCTGAGCAGAGACAACAACTACTCTTATCTTAACGTGCAGCACTTTGTTCTTCAAAACCCCACCATTGTGATGAAAGGTACTCTGTTGGGTGGCATAAATTACACTCACACATTAAACCCCAGGCAGCACCAAATACTTGTATCATGGTTTGCAAGTGCATGTCTATGTTCTCTCCAAGGGACATTTTCTACAATTTATGCCTCTGAACCCTTTGGAAAGTAAGCGACTTTTTTGTTGTTGTGTTTAATTCCCACCTGAGGATGTTCTTTCCATTGATTTTTGTAGAGAGTTGAAGGGAGGGAGGGGGGAAGAGAGAGAAACATATATATGAGAGACACACATTGATTGGTTGCTGCTGGCACGTGCCCCAACCAGAGCAATCAAGGCCTGTGCCCTTGACCAGGAATGGAACACGCGGCCCTTCAATACAAGGGCCAACACTCTAACCACTGAGCCACAGGCTAAGGTGAATAAATGACTTCTTTTCCTGGTAGCTCTTTTCAGCGATATATTTCATTACCAATATGAGATGGCAGTCTAGTCCCAAATAAAGTGATGAAGCATAACCCTGAATCAAACAAACCCTCATATTCAAATAGTCTCAAGACAAACATCAGTGAAAACACTAGATTCCTGGCTTTAATGCCAAATAGTCACTTAAAGATCTGATTTCCTCAGTTGGGATTTTTTCTCCCTTTATGACTTCTCGAATCTTTAAATCGCTTTGTTTTAAAAATGTTCCTCAGAATTTCTCCCCTCTTTTCCTCAAGAACTAATACTGTTACAGCCAGCTATCAGGAAATCATGGGAGCCACACCTCAGCAGGAGAGGCGGACTTGATGTTTAAAATAACTAACCACCATACTTATATGGAGATGAATACCCATTTTGATGGGTCCCCCTCAGTAACCTTAGAGGCGCCTCTATCTGGGCAATAGTTCCTTTTGGACGGAAAACAATTAGGCTGTGTAATGTGCTGAGTCCCTTCAGATAAACCGAGCGCACACGGCCCGGCCACTCTCGCGCTGGCTTCAAGGCCGGGCTGTCAGGCCCACTCCTCTGGTTAATGTCAGCAGCACTATGTATAAAAGGTGACTCCAGTGTGTACAAATGTTGATCTTTGGAGAAGTCATGCCTAGACTCACACACACATCCACTCTTTCGTCCACTGGGTCACCGGCAGGAACAGAGGGTGACCTCGAAAGGGGCTTGCCAAGCGTGGAGTCTTACTTGTCAGGTCACCCTCTCCCTCCTTTCCCACCCCCCCACCCCCCCAGGACTTCCCTGCCTGAGATTAATTCATAATCCTGTTTTCTGTTTAAAAAAAAATCCAGGTTCTAAAAGCCTTGCCTTTGAGAGGGTTTCAGAGGCGACAGGGAAATGTTCTAATAGACGGTCACAAATGAAGTGCTGATGCAAGTAAGTGCCAAGGAGAAAGGAACCCTGCGGAGGTGGTGGCATGGAATGGTTGCCCTTGTCCACAATCATTTCTTTAAGGTTCCAAAGTAGATACTAAAAACATATTTTCATGGCTGGAGTACCTGCAGGTTAAAAGAAGCAACGCCAAACCCATCTCTGATTTTCCTGCACAAGCTCAGCAGAAACAAAGATACCCCCTGAGCAAAAGCACAGCTGAGGTGCTGGAGAAACACAATATTGGCTCGTGTGACTTCCAAGCTGAACTTCAGCTGCATACTGGTAGGAAAGCTCTCCTCTCGGCTCCAAACAATCCTGTTCTTATTATAATAAAACTGTTTCTTCCCTTGCCAACTATATTCTACCCCCTTTTGTGACAAAGTTAATGTCCAGAAATCTTCCTTATACAACTCTAGCAGACCTGACCAAGAACAGGCAGGAATTCCCAACGCTGTAGGAAACATCATGGACATATTCTCATCGGAATGATCTAAAGAGTATAACGTGCCCCACCTGCAGGGAAGAAAAAGAACGTTGGGGGGACACAGTGCTGAACGAGGAGGCCACATGAACGTGACACCCGTGATCACCTAGGTGTGGACAGGGACAGTGGGCCTGGGGCATCCTTTCTTTCCTGAGGGAAAGAAAAGCCTGCCGGCTAATAACACACGTTTCTGTTCAATTTGTGACTCAGTCTGGGTTTGCAGTCATTCTGCTCAGGTTTAATGTGCCTTCAGATAAACTGAGCGCACACAGCCCCATCTTACAGGGAAGAGAGACAAGGTTGTGGGGGGGAAGGGGGGCCACCGGGAACATGCTCCATACCTTAATGTTGGCAATATGTGATGGCCTGTTCAAGGGCAAAGGTGAGCATGTAGGGAGCATTCCACCCAGGTGCATGTCTCTAACTAAAGCAGCTCCAGTGACCTACTGTGAAAACGAGGAGGGGGATCACCGGCTTCGTTACTCAGCGTTTGAAGCTGCATGTGGTGTGTGTGTGTGTGTGTGTGTGTGCGTGCAGCATCCTTTCGGCCCTCTCCCTCCAGGGCCCCCTCACATGCTCCTACTCTCAGTGATAACTGGGGGTGAATTGGTATTGCCCGTGTTTTGTACTATGGGTGGAAGGAGTCAAAACCCTACAACTGAGCCGACTAAGGTATTTCCACACCTATAAGCACTGACTTACAACATCAAAATGCAGTTTTAAAAGAGGCAGTATGGTTCCTATTGCCTTGCACATAAAAGCCCAACTCCTTTCCACGGCCAGCAGGAGCCCGGTATTATCCAGCCCCTGCCTGCCTCGACTACATCCCATGCCACTCTGGTCCTTCCCTGGGCCTCACAGGATCTTCCTCCTTCGCCTTGCCTCGTTCTCAGCCCCCTTCCCAGCCCTTTAAGCAGCAAGCATCTTCTCACCTGTCAGGCCTCAGCATGAATGCTGCCACCTCCAAAAGGTCCCTGGACACCTCTTAAAGCAGCTGCCTGCCTGCCTGCCTGCCACCTGTCACTGCTATGCCTCATCTCAGCGTTAAGTGTGTTTCCTTCGTAGCATGTACCACAGTTTTAAATTACTCTGCCGAACAATTGCTTTGTATTCTGTTCTCATTTCCCTCCCTAGGCTCTTTGCTCCATATCTAACGCACCCACCCAGTTATCTGTAATGCCCAGCCGGGGCCTGGCCCATGGCTGAGACTTAGTAACACTCCCCTAACTCATGACTAGAATCAGCCAAATAACACCCGATGCTCACACCAGTGGCTCTGTAAGGGGGTCCCCCAACAACTAGCAGCACCTTTGGAATTTGCTGGAATGCATGTTCTCAGCATCCTCTCTCCTGCCCCCAGGCTTCTGCCTATTGGATCACAAACTCAGGGGGGTCCGGCCCATGAGCTCTGGTTTAACAACCGTTCAGATGCACTTGGATGCAAGTTCAAGTCTGAGGACTACCGGTTCACATGCCATTCAAGCTCAAGTGTCACAGACCTGCCTCTCTTTGGAAAGGAAGAGCGAGCACTGTCTCATAGGGGAGTTTTCTTTGCAAGCAAAGGAACTATGATCATTCAGCCCAGAAAAGACCCTAAATTCGCAAATACATCTGTGTTTGGGGAAAGGACATCAATGTGTGCCCAGGATACACTGGCTCATTTCTGCCCCTTCAGGCAGGGGGATCAGGCTGGGTCTGAACCTGCAGCAGCCAGACCATCCACGGGAGACTCCTGCCCTCTACACAGGGATGGCCCAGAAAGGGCCCTACATTGGTAGGGACCTTGCCTCCCCATCCCCACCTTGCCGGTAAGGTTTCTGAGGACATGGACCTTGCCTTGCCATCTTTGCACGCTGGCCTGGAGCAATGCCTGCACAAAGCGGTCACTCAGGTGTTTGCATAAGAACCACTGGCTGAAGTACCTGTCCTCTTCCCTGTACAGCTGCGAAGAAACAAACAGGGGCTTTGCCTGCTGGTGCATGAAAGGGCTTTAATATGAGAACAGGGGTTCGAAACATGAGAGAGCTGGTGGTGGGTAGGGCACAGTCAAGAGGGTCCAGATGCAAATCCTGGCTGCTTGCTGCTGTGTGTCTCTGGCCATGCCACCTACTTCACTGCGCCTCCGATCCCTCCACTGCACACGGAGACTGCATGCCCTGCCACGCGGGGCAGCTGTGGGGGTTGTGTGAGGTTGCAACCTGCAGGCCAGTGTGCAGCCCAAACCAGCCATGTCGGGGTGCTCAGGGCACAGTCACGAACAACTGCAACATCACTGAATTGTTCACCTGCACAAAATGGGCCAGAGTTCTGTGCCTCTGATATAGTGTGTGTCCTGGAAGCATTAAACGTAAGAAAGCGCGGGACATTCCTGCCCATCTCATAGCTTCCCATGTGATGGGGAATAAAATGGGAGGAAACACAGGCTCTGAGGCTAGGCAGGTGGTGGCTCGAATTCCTTCTCTGCCACTTACCAGCTGTGTGACCTTGAGGTAGCCACTTACACTCTCTGGGCTTCTGATTTGCTGGCTGGAGATAATAATATACTTCACACAGGAGCGTAGTGAGGCCTGGAGATTAAACTGTCTATGAAACACTCAGCCCTGTGCCCTGCCCTTGGTAAGCACTTGATAGGTGATAAGTATTATTCACTAAAACCAACAAGAAGCAGAACAGAATTCCTTCTCTACAAGAGGCACAAGCCGAGTGTTAGAGGCATAAACAAGGAGGAGATGATCCATTCAGACAGCGGGACCGAAACTCCTCGGAGGGATTGCACTGAGACAATGTCTTCAAACAGGGGCTGCAAACACTGGCAGGACGAAAAGGTCATCAGGGAGTGAAACCGGCCAAGCTGGGAGAGTGCTCTTTACCTCCCACTCTTTCTACCAGGCCAACATGCAGGTGCACATGGCCAGATTCTCTTATCAAAAGAAGAAAAACGATCTGAATTTTTCCTGTGAAGTCTGATAAAAAAAAAAAAAAAACCCAAACCAAACAAACAAAAAAACACACAAAACGATGCCTCCATTAAAAAGAAAAATCCACCTGAGTTCACAGAATACATTTGCGGGCCACGTTTGAATCACTGGCTGCCAGTTTTGGCCTCCTATTTTAAAGGACAGGTCGAATTTCATCAAGCAGGGATGGTGGGGAGACCATTCTAGCAAAGAACCTGGATGGGCCAAGGTGGTGGGGGCAGGAAAGGCCCGGACATGGTGGAAAAGAAAACGATTTCATGGGGACTGAAAGGGAGGGGGGGGAGCAGAAGGCCAAGAAACAACAAACCCTGGAGATAGCTTTCAGGGCAAGGCTCAGGCTGGGGGGACAGGTAGGTCTAGGAATGCTGACAGGACCAGGAAGGCTTTGAAATGCCGAGGAACACAAGCCTACCACGCCACTCTCTCCCTCCCTGGGCCTCAGTTTCCCTCCTATGAAATGAACTGAATTACATGAGCTCTAAGCTCCCTCCCAGCCCTTTCTGCACCACTCGGGGCGCCACAGTCATTTCCTCGCTGGTGACCCCACATGCAGCTCCTGGGCTCTCGTGTGCGCGGGATGTGACTCTAGCTCACCATCAGGAGGGTCAGGAAGGAAAGAAGCCAAAGTCTGCCCCAAGGGCCAGCCGCCAAGGACAAGCTGACTGTGTGAGGCAGAGGGAACTGGAGGCCTTAGGAGAAGACTAGATCCCTCAAGGAAGCAGCAGCTCAAATGGTAACAGCCACCTCTCTGAATGTCTGCCTTGGGCCAGTCTCGGTCTGTTTACGTGGCAGGATTCTTTCATCGAATGGGGCGGGTCCTACCCTTCCACACCAGGCACAGAATGGCTACACAGGCCGAAGTCAAATAGCGAGAAACTGCAGGATGCAGCCAGGCCAGCACCTCGGCCCCAGCCACTCCATCAAGCCGCCTCCGCTCCTGGCTTTCTCACCTGTGTTTTGGTCTGTGTAGCTCTCACAGTGCTGTCAAAATTACGTAGCAGGACAACCCAACTGGGAACATTCTTTGGCCATGGATGCGAGAAAGGCTAAGGACTAGGGCTCCCTCTCCTGCTCCGGAGGGGGGCTCAAGATTTGAGTCCTGGGGAGTTTTGTTCTCTTCTCTACAGGGAACAGAAGTAAATGGACTTTGATTCCAACAACCTGGAATTTTGATCTGAGGAGTCAAATTGTCAGAATGAGTTCGGATGAGTGGGGAATGGTTGGACTTACGAGATTTGGATTGTACCTGGTGGCTGAAGGGGTGCTGGATATCACGGATGGCAGGGGCCTACATCACACTGCCAGCAGCCCCCCCCCAGAGAGGGAGAAGACAAGGAGCCAGAAACCCAGTGCTGAGGGTCAGGGCTTCGAAGTGTATTAGCAACTCTATGTCAGCAACCAAGCATCCCAGGGGTAGCCACCTGGGCGAAGGCCGGAGGTCTTACCTCAAGCACTCTGGGTGAATACGCCTTGGGGTTCTTGTAAGAACCTTGAGGGAGAGAGAAGGACCTCCCACAATGTGTGAGATTTGGTTTTCTGCTAAGCATGGCTGATGTGGAGGGGGGTGTGTGATCTAATATTTGATTTGACTTAGAAAATACAAAATATTCTGTTTTGTACTCAAATGTGGAATTAATTTAGCCAATTATAATTATTTGCATGAAAAAATATTTATATTGAGAAGGCTTCATATGTTTGAGTAATTTCATCCATCTGATTACGGAAAACCTTCTCTCTCTTATGCACATATGCACTATGTATTTAATTGTTTTCTCTTTAAGTTCACAATTTTTATGTTGAATCAGTAGCTAGTGTACAAGTTAAATATAAAACTAAAAAAAATAATGCATATACCTATATGTGGACACATAAAATATTTGTTTCTAGTCCCACTTGAAATGAGAGACAAGGTAATATTGTAAGGTTTTACTAAGCTCTAATATCAATACATACTAATTAAATAATAAGTATTAATGCTAATTAACAATTATATGGCATTTACTCTGTGCCAGGCATCGATTTGCATATGATGTCTCATATGCAATTTATAATCTCATTTATTTCTTACAACACTATTTTGAGTTATCATTCCCGTTTTATATATGGGGAAACTGAGGCACAGAGAGGTTAAGCAACTTGCCCACAGTCACACAACTAGTAAGTGGCAGAGCTGGGATTTGAACCCAGGCTGTGTGGCTACAGTCTTTAATGGCCACTAGCATACTTTACTTCCTAGCATCTATTATAAGGATCAAAGGTGGGGCAGTTAGCATTCAAATATCTCTATAAATTCATTCATAAATTCAACAAAATTTATTGTAGCACTATGCCAGGTATGTGGGATTCCGTCAGTGCCTACACGCATGGTATTCACAGTCCAGCAAGGAACTTGCTCTTAATTCCCTCTCACTCATTCTCTCACTCTTTCTATCCCAAGGAAATCACCCACATGAACAGAATTCATTTCACAACTTTATCCAAAAGTTCACATGCATACACCTCGGTGATGCAGGTAAGTCTAATACACAACAGGTATGAAAATAAATATAATTTTTTAAAGCTAAATTTTAAAAAATTTCCCTTTATTGATTTTTAGAAAGAGAAGGAGAGGAATAGAGAGATAGAAATATCAATGAGAAGGAAACATCATCAATTGGCTGCCTCCTGCACGCCCCCCACTGAGGACTGAGTCAGAAACTGGGCATGTGCCTTGACCAGGAATCGAACCTCTGACCTCTTGGTTCCTAGGTCAACCCTCAACCACTACATGACAACAGGAGGCTTAAAAAGATCTTTAAGTACAAACCACAAATATTGATCTCACAACTCAAAGATAGTAGGACATGGTCCAATTAGAAATAACCCCAAGTTGCTAAGACATGTAAGCATGAAAATCTAGAAGGCTGGAAAAATAACATTTTCCACTATGAAGAGATTTCTTTTGTATTTATAGTTCACTGGTCGAATGTGATTCATAAATATCCTGGGGTCGGAGGTCCATTTAAATGTAATATTCTCGCAAGTGAGGAAAAGAGCATTGACTTCATCACAAGGCAGGCCCTGCTGATGGCAGACGAAGACTGGAATGTGCAGATAATTATCTTTAAGGCAGTCAGCGGCTATATGTCTCCTATAATATCACCTTTCAGATCAAGCCAAGACATTCCAGTCTGAATCAAGGTTTATTTATGAAAGGATTTAACACTTTTAGATCCCATATTGCTTGGAGGACCACCAATTTCATTCCCAAATATCCAATTTCTTCAATTTCACAGAACATGAATGATATTTCAGGTTCCCATATGTGGAGGAAAAAGTTTAAGACACTAAAATTCCTTTTCTTCAACAAGGTGAATTTCTTTGCTAACACCTCCACAAAATAAAATCACCACTAGGGACTGCAAGTAGAAAATGCCCTAAGTCATAATGCCACATTCATGTAGATATGAACCAATTTTCAGGTGATTCTAGCTGAATGGGCTCCCTTGTTCCCCTTAAACTTGAAAAGTCAAAGGAGCAATTTGATTGTGGGTGCTCCATATGAGCCACAGACAGGAGAGAGAATGGCCCTTCTACCAGCAAGGACAAGGAGAGACACAGAGATGGCCAAAGAAGGCAACAGAGTCCAAATGGACCCCCATATGTTGGCATCATCTACTGGAGGGAACCATTAATCTGAAAGATTATATAAGTTCCTTCATTGGTACTGCTAGGAACTGATCAGATATCCTTTTTGAAGAACTGGCATAAACTAGCTTAAACTAGACCAGGGCTGGCATAGTGTGGGGGTGTCAGGAAAGGGATAGTGCCCACTGAGGAGGAGAGAGATAAGCAATCACAGAGGCAAGAGCCCAATATTTGAATTCTGCAGTTGTCTGGTAATAGCCTAGGCTAGTAAAAAGGATAATGATGACCATGAAGACTAACATAGATATGAAATTCAATGTATTTTTATAGAAAACATTGTATTAGTCATTTGGTAACAGCAACTAATTTTAGTCATTTGATGATTTAAAATAATTTAGTAGGAATTAAGCAAGGGGAAAAAGAGAAAAATCATTTATGCTGAAGAATGATCAAATGCCTTGGCTTTATTATTACCTATTAAGGTATTAATAATTACCTTTTAATTCATCGGTAACATAACTTTAATATTATGTTAATTAAAAGAGTAATATGCATGCAAGTGTGAGTGTATATTTTTTACTTACTGTTTTTCACTTTTGTATCTTTAAAGTTATATTTGTAAAATTTTTCAATGACAGTTGCCATACAATATTATATTCGTTTCAGCTGTACAATGCAGTGATTACATATTTATATAACTTATGATGTGACTACCCCAGTAAGTCTAATACCCATGTAACACAATACATAGTTATTAAAATATTATTGACTATATTCCCCATGCTATACTCTATATTCCCATGACTATAATTATAACTGCTAACTTATACTGCTTAATACCTTCACCTTTTTACCCATCCTCCTAACCTTCCTCCCTTCTGGCAACCCTTAAATTGTTCCCTGTATCTATGAATTTGTTTCTGTTTTATTTGTTAATTTATTTTGTTTTTAGATTCTACAAATAAGTAAAATAATATGGTATTTCTCTTTTTCTGTCTCACTTATTTCACTTAGCATGATATCCTATATGGTCCATCCATGTTTTCATAAATGACATGGAAAAAAGAAATTAAAGATACAAATAAATGAAAGCCTATCCTGTGTTCATCAATAGGAAGGATTGATACCATTAAAATGTCTATACTATACAAAGCAATCTACAGATTCCATGCAATTCCTATCAAAATACCAATGGCATTTTTCACAGAACTGAAATAAATAATTCTAAAATTTATGTGGAATCACAACAGACCCTCAATAGCCAAAACAATCTTGAGAAACAAAAACACAGGCCAAAACCCAGAGAACCGCTGGTGGCCATTTTTTAGCCTTCCAGATTTCTTTCCATCTATGCCCAGCGCTCTAACAAGTCAATCTCACTACACATAAGGCTTTGTGGCCTTCCTTTTAACTTAAGCTCCAGGGATGTTTTCCTTGTCAATATCATTCAATCTTTAATGGTAATAGTGTAATCTACAACAACCCTCTCCCAACAGTCCTTACTTCCAAGTTTTTAAATTTTATAAATACCTGTACAAAAATAATCTCCGAGCATCTTCTCTGCTTTTGATCCAGATATTACTTGAGGTAAGTTCCTGGAAAGGCAGTTGCTAGGTTAAAGGGCATGCATATCTTTAAAGAACAGAATATACACCAACAAAGAGGCCTCCTGAAAGATTATACAAATCCACAGTGAAGGGCATATCTTACATTCTTTATTTTGTTTCTTTGTATTTTCTGGCGATATTTTCTCTAACTTACATTTTGCTTAAAATTGCATATGTAAATGAAAAAAATATAGGTGGATATAGAAAAATAAAAGGAAAAGAGAAGGGACAACTGGAAGGTAATTTTTTCCAACAGAGAACTGTAATCTATGAGACAGGTTTTGCCTGGAGAGAAGATGGGGACACAGGACTCTCTTAACTTGATGCTACTGTCCATTACATTCACCCTCTCACTCCCCTTCACGCACATCTTGCTCCCTTCCCACCCCTGGTCATCTACAGATGGAGAATGCAGTGATCAGCAAACTCGAGTATCCCGTCCTTTCAATGGTCCTAGTCATCGCTCTATTAATAAAAGGCCATTCTGAGTTTTCAAAAACAAAATAATGACTTCCTCTCTCTTTTCTAGGAATAGCTCTCTTCAAGGCAGAGATTCAAAAGTATCCTCATGGAGTTGAGTCAGAATTTCCCAATTCCCTTCCCTCACCCTGAAACCAATAAAATACTCTTGCTTTTTCCTGTCATCACAAATAGTTGTCAATCCACCTATGTACAAGTAATGTCTTTCCTGTTTCCTGATTGGCTTAGGGGTTGGAAGCAAGATAACTACCCTCATTAGAAATATGTGTATATAGAAAGACAAAGGCTCTAATGAAGTTATTGGGGAGAACTGATTTTTATTTACAGGGTCTATCAAGAGGCTTGGGGCTTACTTTATTCACTGCTGTGTTACAGAGAGTGAAAATGCTAGATAAGTAAGTTCCTAAAAAGTTAGAAGCTACAGATTACTTCAAAAATTATGTGACTTTAAAAAAAAATCATGACATTTTTAGATTGTAAGACAAAAATAAAATAACACAAATTTTTCCTAGTAGTTTATAGTTTATGTCTTCCAATAGGATGTACATATTCACGGAATTTGTATAAGAACAACCCAACCCACACATAGCCTCTGCTGACCCAGAGCATGAACTTCACCTTGAGGTCAAGCCAGGTGATTCTGAAAAGAGGGCTAAATCCTTCAGCCACTGCCAACCCATTCAACTCACTGTGGCAACAGAGTGGTGAGTATTTCGGTCCCAGTGACCTGAAGAATGAGTAATTCACAAAGCACCCAATTTATTCCCATAAAATGCTTAGCATGCCAGTTGACTTTGAGCTCAATTTACAGAAAAATCCAGGTTTATAGAAAGATTTACTCTAGGGTTTCCAAATGTTTATTGCCTTGCTGACAGATTTTTAGACTGATACTTGTAACAGGTCATTTTTCACACCACAAGGAATCCAGAATGTGACTCCAGAACGTGGAGCAAAAATTGTCTCTGAGAGTCTAGTTGATATGAAATTACTCAAATTCTAGACTCTATGCAAGCAACTAAGTAAAAGTACTTCTTACATTAATGATTATATGTGAGATAGCACAGCATCAGCAAAAGTTATATGTGCCTACCACCCTTCCCACTCATCCTCACTCTATCAGGCTCATGCTTACTGGTATTTCCTCTGTTCCACCCACACTCACTGAGCTTGTTCCTACCTCAGCGACCCTGCTCTTGCTCCTGACACCTGGAACCCATTCATCCCAGTGCCTTGCAAAGTTGGCTCCTGCTCATCATTCAGCTTCAAATTAGCCCTCCTACCTCTCCAAGCCACACAGGAAATACTATGGCCTACCGATTCCCTTCATAACACGCATTACAATCTTCAATGATTTTGTTCATTTTTAGAAATACATTTCTTGTTACTGAGGGCTCAACCTTGTCTCCCTTGTTCATAGTCACATCCCTAGTGCCCTGGATGATATATAGTGCAGAGATGGAACGCAATAATATTTTTATGTAATTACATACAAATCTTAATTAATCCTAAGTACTGGGATTCTGCATTAAACTATAGTGCAAAACTATTAGGTATGGCTTGCATTGTATCATAATTACTCCATTATTGTAAAAATAAGATAGAGTTCAGATCAGACATATGAAGATCAGGTTCATGATCTACAGAATGAAGGGATTATATTAATTTACTAGTTACAAAAGTCCCATCATGAAGATATCCTGTTGTTGTTGTTTTCCATGATGCCAGTGTTTTAAAATAGTTTGCTTTTTATACTGGTAGTGTATCTTTATGAAGTTTCTATCAGAATTTCTGAAAGATAGCAAATAGCTTATGAATAAAAAAAGCGTACAATTAATGGTCATAGCACTATTCCTTATGATAGTCAATAAGTGGAAACAACCCAAAGATAGATAAAATGTGGCATATCCAAATATCCATACAATGGAACATTATCTAATCTAATCTAATAAAAGAATAGTATGCAAATTAACCACCACTCTGAGACACTTAAGTTATGCCCACCAGCCAAGCCACGCCCACCAGCCAATCAGAGCGGCTATATGCAAATTAACCCAGTCAAGATGGAGGCCGGCAGCCACGGAGCTAGAGCAAACAGGAGGCTTTTGTTGCAACTGCCTGCCTAGGCTGGCTGTACCTCTGCTCAAGGCAACAATGTTTCAATTATAGAAGCCACAGAGCTGAAGCTTCGTAGTATGACTAGGCCTCCACTCAGGCAACAAAATTTCAATTATAGAAGATAAATAAAGCCCAGAAGCCTGCTTCCAGCCAGCGTTGCTGGGACGTTGAGTCAATGGGAGCTATGGGAAGCCTGAAAACGGCCCTCAGCCCCTCACCCAGGCTGGCCACACCCCCATGAGGTGAGAGTCCCCACTGGGGGGGTTTAGCCAGCCTGCAAACAGCCATCAGCCCTTCACCCAGGCTGGCCAGGCATGCCAGCAGGTGGACATCCCCCGGGGGTCCCAGACTGTGAGAGGGCACAGGCTGGGCTGAGGGACTCCCTACCCCCCGAGTGCACAAATTTTTGTGCACCGGACCCCTAGTCCATTAATAAAAACAAATAAAGTACTATGACATGCTATAATATGAAGGAGGCTTGAAAACGTTATCCTAAATAAAAGAAGTGAGACACAAAAAAGCACATATATAATTCCATTTATATGAAATGTACAGAATAGGCAAATCTGTAGAGACAGAAACCAGATTAGTGGTTACCAAGCGCTAGGAATTGAAGCAACAGAGAAGGAGAGGGCAGGCAGAAATGGGGAGTAACTGCCTAATGGGTACAGAGTTTCCTTCGGGGTTGATGAAAATGTTCTAAAATTCATTGCAGTAATGGTTTCACAACTAAATAAATAAAAAAAAAAACAGAGAAGGTATACTTTAAATGAGTGAATTGGATGGTATATGAGTTATATAGCTCAATAAAATTATCATATACATATATTTTTTAATGGCATGAAGATACCAATAATAGCTTTTGCGATTAAACTGGTTGATTAAGTCTCATCTAGACCTAAAGTCTACAAATAAAGCTCCTCCGGTTTACATTGCTTTAAGAAAATATCAGCTGCTCTAACTCTGAAATCTTAGTGGCTTATGAGAAGTTTATTTGTAGCTAAAATAAATTCCAGTCAACAGCATGATTGGGTATGGGGGAGGGGGCAGTGATGTTCTGTCTAATGGTGCCATCATTCTGGAGTCTGAGCATCAGAGTTCCAGTGATTCTTCTGTGTTTGGCCAGTAGACAGGGACAAGAGGGTTCAGTAAATTGCACTTTGGTACTAGATTACCAAAGTAATTTATATGCCAAATCAAAAAAAATGGCAAAAATCACGTCCATGAACCAAAACTGAGTAAGTAATATGGCCACCCCTAACTACAACAAAATCTGGGAAATGTACTCCATTTGTGTGGAGGTGGAAGTGGAATCCAGGTTTTGTTAAATGTATAGGGATACTTAGCAGGGATTTAGAAGGGACCCAGGGACACCTTTTTGTCACACATTCAATTGCTCCAAAGATATTATGTCTTAGCAAGTAGTCAGTACCAACTGGAGAATGAACTGGTAAAACTAGTTTTTAGAGAGAAGTTTGGCAACAGCTAATAAAGTTGAAGATATGGCAGATTAGAAAACCTGACCACAATATTCTGCAACTTCTCTTATCCCTTAAATCTGGGCCGGCCTTGTGACTTGCTTTGACCAATAGAATATGGAGGAGGTGATGCCATAGCAGTTCAGAGCCTAGGCCTTAAAAGGCCTTGCAGCCTGTATTTGAAATGATGCCTCAATAACGTCATGCTGTGAAGCAGCATGTGTACCCTATAGGAGAATGAGAAGCCATATGGAAAAGATCGGAGGTAGCCTAGACTACAGACAGTCCCCACACTGGCTATTCCCCATTGCCACCATCATCTGCTTGCATCCACCATTGCCACCGTCATCTGATGGCAGCCAGATGAGGAAAACTAGCAGCAGCACACCATCCACACACAGCACTGTGTAAACCATCTCTCAGCCCAGGAAGGTCGGGGTGTGTGTGACACAGCCATAGATAACTGATACAGGAACTTGACTTCTGAGTATAGCCTACACAAAAACTCAGACATCAGCCCAAAGAGAACGTCTCAAAAATGGCCACTACAGTACTATTTGTACAAAGAAAAACATCACAAACAAAACTAATATGTCAACTATTACAATAAAAATGGATATTTAATAGATGATATAGGTAGCCAATGGAACACTATACAGCATGAAAATAAAACAAAGGTACAGAGCCATCACCAGTGTTGCTAAGTGGTTAAAGTGCCACCCCATGCCCAGAAAGGTCACGGGTTCGGGTCACAGATTCAATCCCTAGCCCTGGTTGGGGCATATGCAGGATATGCAGGAGGCAACCAATCAATGTGTCTCTTTCATACAGATGTCTCTCTCTCTCTCTCTCTCTCTCTCTCTCTCTCTCTCTCTCTCTCTCTCTCCCTCCCTCTCTCCCTCCCTCCCGCCCTCTCTCCCTCCCTCCTTCCCTTCTACTCCCTCTAAAATTCAATGGAAAAAATATCCTCCTAGGATGAGGATTAACAAAACAAATGAACAAACAAAAAAAGCTATAGGTTTCAACTTTAAACTTAAAATATATACTCTTAAGAAAAGAAAGTGAATATCCCAATGATACATATTCATCATCAAATATTTATTGAACACTAGTAAGTGTCTGGGATAAAGCAGTCATGAAAACAGACCACAAAAAGAAAAACAAACTAAAAAAACCTGCCCTCGGTAAACTTGCATTCAATGCAGGGAGAAAGAAAATTAATCAAGTGTTCAGTCACCCCGATGGTGAAAAGTAGTAGGAGGTAAAAATTACTAAATGGTTAAAAGTCCTAAGGAGAATAATGAAGAAAGGAAAGGAGTAAAGGATTGGGGAGATTTGCAATTTGAGATGCCTAATATTTTCCGTCATTTAAGCAAATGTGTAAAAAAAAAAAGATCAGACACGCATTTCTCTCTATGTCCTTGATAAATTCTAAGCTTTGTGTAGTATCAATCCAGAAGTACTGCCTCATTCTACACAGTAGCTCGTACAGACAACTTTTACCAGAAGCCTTCGTAAACATACCTCCTGCCATCATTTATTCTTTAAAATAAGAGGACTAGAATCGTTTATCCACCGTCCCAGAATGTTTCTGATCTATATAGTTCAAATGAGTGACTTTAAGGAGTTTAAAGCTTAATTTAAATTATTTCTATTACTGCAGTGAAAGTAAATTCAATGCTCCCAGAGTGATGTTACTAACAAAACCAACTCAAACTTTGCTTCACTAAAATATAGCCAACAGAGGGGAAAACACCATAAACATAGTAATTATGGTGAAGTAATCAAAGGCCTCTACACTCAGAAAAAAAAAAATGTCCTAAAAATGTCACTTGTGGGTTTTGAGGGTTTGGAGCCTTGAAAGGGACCTATTTTAAACAGAAGTCAAGAGGTAGCAATACATGGTGGATCTCTCTGTCTCTCCTCCCCTTTCTCTTGCTCTGGGGAAGGAGGAGACACAAATTGAGAAATCAAGAAGCACTTCTCACCCCACCCATTCTTTCTCTGTCTTCTCTTCTACAGGAGCTTCAAAACACCCCCACTTTACATTGAATTCCCTTCCCATCAGATTCCCCGGCTTGTAATTATCACCAAAGGGATCTTCTATAGGTTGACTTAGAGAACTTTTGGGCCTCAAACAGGGGAATTCCCGGCTAAAAGTGGCTCTGTTTTATTATCTTTAAAGAAACCAGCAGTGTGAATTAACTAGAAGAGTTGATTCAATCTGAATAGACATTCCTCCAGAGAAGGAATACAGTAGGTGCACAGAAAGACGGTTAACATCTCTAGTCATTAGGAAAATGCACATCAAAACCACAATCAAATGCTACTTCCTACAGATCGACTGGGATAGCTGTTGTCAAATGTGTTTATAACAATGTGGAGATTTGGAGCCCTACACGCACTGCTGGTGGGAATGTACGGTGGTAAAGCCACTGTGGAAAAGTATGTTAATTCCTTAAATCACTGATCGTAGAATTACCATTGGACCCAGACATTCCTCTTCTGGGTGTATGTTCAAAAGAATTGAAAGCAGACTCAAAGAGTGTACATAACAGCATTATTCACAATAGTCAAAGGTAGAAACAACCCACATGTTCATCAACCACTGACTGGATACATAAAATGTGATAGAGACAGGTAAAGGAATATTACTCATCTTTAAAAAGGAAGGAAATTCTGACATGTACTACAACATGGATGAACCCTGAAGCCATTACCCTAAGTGAAATAAGTCAGAGACAAAAACACAAATATCGTACGAGTCGCCTCATATGAGGGACAGAACACGGAATGGTGGTTGGCAGGAATTAAAGGGAGGAGGTGCTGAGTTTCAGTTCAGGTGATGAAAAGTTCCGGAGGTGGACAGTGGTGACAGCTGCACTTAAATGTGAATGTACTCAGTGCCACTGAAATGGACACTTAGAAATGGTTAAAACAGCACCTTTTATGATGTGTATTTCACCACAATAAAAAAGTTGACTCACAGGATACAATGGTTTTCATTATAAATCAGTAACCTGCCACTCTGTAGCTCCACGCCATTTAGTGTATAAATGTGATGCTTCCTGTTTACACACGCTCTCCTTTTAGTGACCATCCAACCAGAGGCCAGGCTGCAGTAGGCAGAACAGTTGTTCATGCCTTTAAACTTCCTCCTACTTTAGGAAGAAAGCACTAGCTTGAGACATGGATCCCCTGTCTCTAATGCATAGGCCCTGACAGACGGGGAATCACCCACAGCTCTGCTTTGTGCTCAGGCCCCTGGGACTTCATAGTCCTTCCCAACATAGGGTTCAGGCAGACATCGATTAATCAGAACTGGCTGTCACAAGGAAATCTATTTGCCATAGTGGTCTAGATGGCAATCTGGTTACTTTTACACAAACTCAAATCTTACACATTAAAAAACAATTACAATTAAGCTGAATACACCAGATTATAGATGTAAGAAGACAGGTGTGTTTTCTCAGTCTCTGTGCAAGCCTTTTCACTGTCTTGGATTCAGACAGGTACAGAGCTAAGGTACAAGAAAAGCACCTTGGGTAATACGACTCGGGGCACCAGAGAGAGAGATTCTCATGGCATGATAATAAAAAGGAGACATGGCCATCCAGTGAAATCTCTTGTTATGAAAGCCCTCATTGTCTTCCAGAGCAGGGTGACAAATTGTTTCTGTAAAATGCTGGAGAGTAAATATTTTAGATTTTGTTGGCCATGCTGTCAGCCTCTATTGCACTCAGTGCTGCTCTATAAAAGCAACTATAGATGATACTTAGATGAATGGGTGTGGTTTTGTTCAAATAAAACTATTTACAAAAACAGGTGGCATGTGAGACTTGGCCTGTAGGCCAGTTTGCCAACCAGTGTTCTAGATGTTCTATCTTTAGTCCAGATCTCTCCGAAGGCCCCTTTCCCCTTTTCTTTTACCTCTTTCAGAATTTAAAAGCTATTTCTAACTACACTTTGCCCCTAATATTGCTGAATGAAGGACAACTGGCACAGCAGGCAGAGCACCAAGCAGGAGGTGGAGAAGGGCAAAGAGAGGATCCCAGAGGACTGATGTCTTTGGGAGGGGGTGATGCATGTAGAGTTGAAGATTAAAGCTGAGAGGGGGTCAGTGGGGTAGG
>PVJC01024085.1:0-25844 GCA_004026665.1 Murina feae
GGGGGGAGGAGAAGGGAGAGGAAGAGAGAGAAAGACATCGATTTGTTGTTGCATCCATTGGTTGCTTCTTGTACGTGTTCTGACCAGAGATCAAACCCACGACAGTGGCCCATCAGGATGACACTCGAGGGCCTGGTCTTCTTTATATTATCCTGAATGTTTCCCCAAATTTTCTAATTCCATTATTAAAACACACACATTTTTCAAACTAAAATGAAATCAGATTTTGAAAACCTATAGCATCTTTCTGAACAATGAAGATTAAACTCCAAAGTAGAAACAAGACAAATTGTTCCTGACAATCTTGCCAGTAATACAAGAGCATGACGTGAAGACACTCAAAAGGAGAGGGAAGGGACTGACCAAACAATGTATACGCATATATATGCATAATCCACAGACAATGGTGAGGGGGGTGGAGGAGTGTCAGTGGGGAAGGAAAGGGGGACATCTGTATTACTTTCAACAATAAAGATAATTTAAAAAAAAAAGTATTTCCCAAATTGTCAATCTGGCAGATTAGAACAAAAGCATCATTGTGGGAATTAAGAACAATTAAATCACTGCAGAAGGCTGCCAGTAGAGTAGAGCTGCAAATTGCACCCCAGTCGCTGTGACAGGTGGACGCTGTCAGCCCAGCAGGAGGCCTGTCATCAAGTCTTTGGCTTCTCCAGAACTGCGGGTAGCCCGGCCCAGCCCAGGCCCGGCTGCCCTCAGGGCATCTCCATGGCCCAGCATTCTCTGCGGCCCTTCTGATGGACTGCGGTCCCGGCACAGGGAGCTCCCCGTGTCCTTAGAGACGGACTCCCTGCTGGATGAAATGACTGGCAAGTCCGCTTCATAATACGCTGAGACTACTGTTACCTTTGGGCCACAAAAGTCTGAGTTCTTACTCAATTTGAAAAGAAAAGTGCCCCAAAGGACATATAAACTATATACCATTTTATATGTTAAGACTATGACCTTTTCAGTTTTTGAAATTGTCAGAAACTCTGACATTCAAACGATTTGTAGGGCAAAGGATAATTGGAGCTTTTTCTGTTTTCAGAAGGCATGCGGTGTCCGGAAGGATGATGCTGGCGCCCTGACTGGTTTTTCACAGTAATTATCTGTACAAATGCACTATGCCTGTAGCATAATTAGGGTCACCCACCTTCAAGGCAGGTTCCATTGGCTAGGACGGTAATTGATATTCTAGTGGCTCTGTGTCCAACTGAAAATCAGAATTTGAAGAACAGGAGAGTGGATATTGAGGAGGTGATAGCCTTTGCCACAATGTGCTATGGAACATGTCAGGAACAAAATGGAGATCTTAACCCTCCTATCTCCCCTTCCACGTGGGTGTATTTCATTAGCAGGAGTTGGAACACTGGCTTGTACTTCTGGATATTTGAAGTATTTCATGAAAACCATGGTAGTCAACCCTCGTTCCCCACCACCCAGAATTAACACCTGCTAAAATTTCCCTTCAAATCTTTTTTTTTAAAAATTGACTCAGATGAGGTCCCTTTTGACACCCCCATTCTTCTCCCTTCCTTTCTGAATTACTTTTCTGAATGACATGTTTCCCATTGATCCCTATATTTTCTCTTTATAAATAACTATTTTTAATTGCATAAATGGCATATGTTTTATCTTCTGGCAGCTCATTCAATATTTTTCCAAGGGCCAGCCACTGACACTGCAGCTCAAGCTCACCCATTTTATAAATAGGCCACAATTTATCCACTTTCTTGCTCAGCCATTTAGGGAGTTTCCATCTTTTCCTGGATGCAAACAGTTCAGCTGTGAACATCACATCAGGCTCCTTGCACAAGCGGACGCGGGTCCTCGACAGCCCTGCTTCTCAAGCCTGAAGGAACATGAGTGTGAATGCCGCAAACTTTTGCAGCAAGGGTTCAGGATCTGGAGGAGGGGCCGACGCACAAATAAAGACACTAGACAAGAAATATAAATTTAGAAATCATGGGGCAGCCAGAAGGAAACTACCCTCTAGTGGAGAAGCTCCCCGAAGCCCTGGGCCAATTAGCATTTATTCCATTTTAGATGCACATCTTGCCCTCGGTTGGGCATGGCAATCTGGTAGCAGACAATCTCAAAGGTCAGTAAATATTAATAAAGATTTACTTTGAGACTATTAGGTCAGGAAATTGCTTCGAGCCAATTAGGTCAGGAAATTGCTTCGAGCCAATCTCAATAGAACAATTGGTGCATAGCTTTAGCCCTTGCTAAAGCTCAAGGTTCACCAGCCTTCCGAGTTCCTTGTTGCACTTTCATGATAGTGTTTGACCATGGATAGCTTCCCGCACATGAGTCTCCTGAGAACCTGTTAACCACAGACCCTCCCTCTGCAGGTCCGGGTAGGTCTTCGAGCTGCATTCTGACAATGCCCCCAGGGAGCCTATGCTGTGCGCACTGAGAAGTGACCACAGGTATGACCTAGGGTTGCTGGGTCAGCTTTCAAAAATCATCCAATGGAACCAGTTTTACTCCCAAAGAAATGAATGTGTTCTCCTTCCTCCACCCTCACCAACATTCGATCTTATCAGACTTTTTGCCTTTTGTCAATCGGAAAGCATGAAATGAGGATTCAATCCTATCTCCCTCATTATTAGTGACAATGACCACCATTTCAAGTTGTTTAACCATTTAAGCTTTCTCTGTTCATATATTTTATCCATTTTTCAAATGCAGTGGTTCTGTTGTCTGAGGACCCTGAGGGCCCAGTGGGGAAGGAGGGTCCACAAAGTCCTTCCTTTTCCAATTTCCCATCGTGTGACGTTCGATTTCCTTCATATACTTTAACAGAGTGACTGGCTGCAGAAGTGGATAGGTAGATCCGTTGTCTCCTGTTAAGCTAGACATTACAGAGGTTTTCAAACATGTAACATAAAGCCTTTTTCCATTAAAATTGTTTTTGAAAACTAGCTGTTTTCCATAATTGTTATTTAACATGTATTTAAAAATAAATTCTTTAAATTTAGTACTTTAACTTCTAATGAGTAAATACCAATAGAATACCAATAACCTACCACACAGAAACCCTTTAGGATTCTCAATTCTAAGAGCATAGATGGGTCTTGAGAGCAAGTCTGTGAACTGCTGCATGAACATGTGCTGTCACTCCGTCATTGGATTTGCAGGAGGTTCTTATGTTTTAATGTCTTCTGGACCCTAATCCTTTGTCAGTTACATGTGCAGCGAACATTTCTCCCAGTCCGGGCTTGTCTTTTTATTTATGGTGCCTATTGTCCTACAGGACTTTTCATTTTGACTGAGTCCTGTTTTCCTATAGTGTTGTACTTTTTCTAAGTACATTAGGAAGGAAATTCCTATAAAACTTTATACACATTTAATTCAGCATGTTCACTTTTGTCTACAAATATTTTAGCTGAAAAAGATTTAACTCATTTCAAATCACAATTATGTAGAAAGCTTCTGTATTTAAAAAGCACTTTTACATGTGATTTTATTTGACCTTTAGAATAATCCTGCATGATAAATGGGATAATTATTATGGTAAGAACTGTGTCAGAAAGCTGGAAAATGAAGAGCTGAGAAGTGAAATTTCGCAGTGTCATGCACACAGGATCAGCAATGAGATCTAACTTCCAATCACAATTGATGAAGATCCCTTAAATATTATGGCTCATTTTTGTCAATCAGAATAAAAGTGACAAGTAAGCACAATCAATCCTCACATGAAGCAGAAACAATTAAATGCCTGCATGATGGGCACAGGGCAAGCAAGGGAGGTCTAGAGGGCATTAGCGGGACATGCCAATGCCTGTCAAGATGATGTCCTACTTCTTGCTGCATAATAACATGTGACTACATGCCTGCCTGTGCATTAATATTCCTATTTCATAACTACAGGCAATTCGTCTAGTTCGAGTTAGAGGAAGGTGGAGTATTCAGATAGAGCCCGGGAGAAAGAGGCCAAAGATAGAAAAATGACCAGTATTTTCCATGAAGGGAGCATGGAAGGGGCGGGGGGCGGGAAACAATTAGGAGGAGTACAGATACAAGTTAGAAAGACACAGAAGAGGAGGAAGGTAAAGAAATATGTATCTAAGGGAAATAGAGAAAAATAAAAGATTAAGGAATGAAAGCACGGATCCAAGCCCAGCACAGATGCTGCCACATCAGTACAGCTCCCGAGGCTTTCAGAAAACCTCGACAACGGGCTCGCGCTCCAGTTTACACGTAACTGAAGACTCCTTCCTTTGGAGACTCAAGGAGAGAAATAAGTTCACTGAACAGAAAGCATGTATTTCAAGCTAGTGAGGAGTTCGAAGCGCCTTTCAAGACCAATGAAAAGAACTGCCTATTTAATCCATCCCCAAACCGACTCACCACCGAACATGTTTGACCACACTCACTTGTAATGACTCTCCATATCTCTTTGGATTTAATTTTCATCTTTGCTACAGAATAGAAGGTATAAATATCAACTTTCTTAAAAAAAAATCTCCACTGAATGATGTAAAAAAAAAAACAAAATAAAACATTTCTGAATACAGTGATAAAAAAGCTCAAGGCAGAATAGCCCTAGTTAATGTATCAGTATAAATTCTGCACCATCTGCTACACTGACCCATCACACTTTCCAGCTGTCACTGCGCCTGAGGAGGAAGCGCCGTATAAATTAACTAGCTTCCACCTCCACAATTCAAATCAAAGCAAGAAGCCAAGCTGCATGTCATTAATTACCATAAAATCTCAAACTGAATCAACATAGTCATACCTTAGAGAGACAGTATTCTTGAAACACAACCATATATGTTCACACAGTTTTTATCTTTCACTGTCCTTGAGGGGGAAAATACATAGTAATCAACAATAGGTTCTTTAAAAATAATTTTAAAATTAGAACCAGAGTCATGGTATCAGGTGGAAAAATAAATCTATGGCAATTTTAAAACAATCTGGAATCACTGACAAAGAAATTAAATCACATAAAAACACTTAATGAGAAATTCACAAAATAAAACAGAGAGGGGCATTTGTATGTGTTAAAATAATTTAATTCTCCCTGTACATTCTGTCCACATGAGCCAGCAAAAACCAAGAATACCCACTTTACAATATTTACCTGTTTTGAGATATTCAAGTCCATTCAGATGGCAAAGTAGAATTCAATCACTAATGAAATGTTTAAAAATATATATATTAAACAGAAAAATGTTTTTACAAGATAAAAAATAATCTTCCACAATGCAATAAATTGCAGATCACTGAAACTTTAACTCTTTAGATGATTTCAGTTCAGTTTTTGGTTTCAAAATCTAGAGACAATCAATCAGAAAGAAAAGGCGCTGGCAGAATGTCTATCTGTTTTTGCGCTTGTCTTTCTTGCTTCGACCACTTGTCACACCATTTAAAGACGACGACGAGGGCGCTCTTGCATGCCCCGTGGCCTTCAGGTGGTCGAACAGTTTATTCCGGGAGGGAAACTCGCTGTGGCAGGTTGTACAGCTGATCAGAACGTCACTCTAAGGGGAAAACCAATAATAAAAGCAAGTGTTATCTGAGAGCAGTATGTTTTCATGTGCTGATTAAATAACAAACAATCACAAAATAAAGATCTTTTAACAAAATGGACAGCTACCAAGACAGGCTCAACAGGGGCTGCTGCTCCTGAAAGTTAAGTCCCATTAACCACCACCATCAGCCTTACGAGTTCTGAGACATGCACTAGCCTGCCCCCGCCTCGGACTAGACCAAAGCTTTAGATTTCAGAATAATGGAAACAGAACAGAACTGTTCACACAAGCTGATAGTTCCCATCTGCTTCTTATTCCTTTAAAGGAAACAATGAGAGGGGCACAAGTCTAAATTCAACATTTGTCCAGGAAAAGTGCTGACAGATTCACACATATCAGCAGGTGCAGAGGACTCACCAAACACACTCACACCTTTGGAAGTGGAACTAAGAATTTGGGCTACGGCGCTTTAACACCCTACAGGCTTAAACACAGACAGACTGGGACCTACCAGGGTCTGCGGTTCAGCAGGCACTCTGACACACTTCTTCGTATCTTTGGCTTTCTTTCCTCTGGGTTTAGGAACACTGGCAAATAAATGAAAGAATTCAGCATAATCCAATAATTGTCATTTTGCTCCCAAAATGATTCAAATGAATGGCATGCACCTTAATGGCTAATTCATTCATTTTAATGGTCATGTTAATTAATTTTCACATTTCAAATAAGCAACTTTAGAGATCACACTTTATATCAGATTTGTCACAAAAATTAAGACATTAACCTAAAGTGGTTGAAACATAAGCTAAAACAAGACCTGTCAAATTCTCTAAATTTTCGTACTACGTGCTTTCATTAAAAAGCAAAGCACTTCATATTCCATTTGTTGAAGCAAATCATTGTCACAGTCAACCAGGACTCCGCACAGATAGTCTGCGACATGAAGTGGGTTCCCACAAGCACTTCTTGGACCTGATTCCGCCTGAGACTAACATCCCAACAGTGTCTCAATGAAGTGAAAGGAGAAAAATAGCGACACTGTAATGTACTTTTTGTAAAGTTTCATTTGTTCAACAGAGACAATTTTCTTTTATTAAGAGACTATGTCCTTTCTGCCGATCTGCTGGGAGCTGCCGCCAGGACAGCTGACCACTCTGGGCCACTTTAACTCTGGAGCTGTCCTCTTCTCAGACCTCTAGATGAATGGTAGCTTTCCCCAGTCCTCTCACGTGTACTAACTCCCCTCATGTGTACTAACCACACTGTTAGGATAAAATCCAAGTGTAACTCTACAGAACACACAGCCTGGGTTATAAGGGATGAGCTCTGAGAATGCTGCCCCACTATTCTTCAAGCAGAAACCAAGAGTCTGTATTAAGTTAAGTGGCCCATACATGCACACATCATTTTATTGCTCGTCACAGATGCTATGTTTTTACAAACTGAAGTTAAGACCCTCCACAGGAAAAAGGCTATGACAGGCTTTACTGCGGTGGTCAGGAACCAGGCCCACAATGGCGCTGAGGATACCTGCACCAGTAAAAGATGCTGATTAGGGTGTAACACAACATTATGCAGAACTCAAGCCAGCTTTGAAAGCATCAAGAAAAGGACATAATGGCATACTAATTTACTAAGTATCATCATAGATATGCCACAAATATACCCAAGAGCACTTAGGGTAACATTCCCAGGGAACAATTTATCATGTTATGAAAGATGGCAGCTGCATCCCTGAAGCTCAGATTGAAGAGCTTTCTTTTTTTAAAAGGACTTTATATACATGCAGGTTTTTTAATGAACTTCTCACTAAGTTACCAGCAACAGAGGGGCCCCCAGAAAGGCAATGGACACCCAGGTGTGTGTGTGTGTGTGTGAGTGTGTGTGTGTGTGTGGTTGTGTGATTATGTGTGTCTGACTGTATGTAAGACTGTGTGACTGTGTATGTGTGTGTGAGACTGAGACTGTTGTGTGTGTGAGTTGAGTGTGTGAGTATGTGAGTGTGTGTATGAGAATGTGTGTATGTTTGTGTGAGAGTGTGTGAGTGTGTAAGACTGTGTGTGTTATGTCTGTGTGAGGGACTGAGTGTGTGTGCATGTGTATAAGAGGGGGAGACTGTGTGTGTGTGCGTGAGAGACTGTGTGAGTGCGTGTGCATTCACACCCCGGCCCTGCCACTCCTCAGCAGTGAGGTCAGTTGGACCAAGTCCTGACAGAGAACAACGGTCCCAGCCTGTGGATTCCGGCAGTGATGCTCCAGCTGAGTGGACACAGCCTCGCCAGTAGCTTGTTCACATGTGAGGTCAGCGATTACTGACACAGGAGTAAATACAAACCTCAGCGGGATAAGGGAACAAAACTGGATCACAGTGACTGCTTCCTGAACTTCAGCCATTTGCTGAAATGTCTGTGAGCACGTCCTCTGGCATTCTCTCCAACACTCTTCCTCTTATACACATGTCTGAATATATACACACTGACAGATACATCCACTCCCCTCCCCCACCCCCCGTCATGGGAAAGAAGCCTCACCAACGGGATTAAGGATGTAGACAACCACATGCACCTTGGCCTACCTTCTCGCTTCGCTTTTTGGGTCCTCACACAGCTGACCAGACTCTGTGACAATGACACTCTCTTGGGGACCAACTTCTAATTCTTTGGCACTGTCTTGATTTAAGTTGGTATCTTCTGCATCAACTTTTACTCCTTCTCCTGTTCCATTTTCATTGCAATTATCATCACAATTCTAGGTTATAAACACGTGTGCATTACAAAATAAATACTATAATACTGGCTTATGTTATGCAGCCAAATAGTTATAATAAACAATGACAATGTCCCATGCCCCCTAGTTAGAGTATATCTCCAGCAGGTAATTTTAAAACATGAATGCTCTCCCTATCTGATATTTCTCCATTATCTTTATGCCGTTCTATTTAAGGAACTTGAGCATCGTAGATTTTGGTATCTGGGGAATCCTGGAACCAATCCCCCACAGATCCCGAGAGAAAACTGCAATTCTTGAATGTGGACCCCAGGTTTGAAATACTGAAACTACTTAAGTTTCTGAGTAAATCAACATTCTTTCAATAACCACAACCATTGCAAGTTTCTAACCAAATGTTTCTTCTGTAAAATTTTAAGTATGTTGTTAACAGAACAAACTTGATTATACAAATCCCAGGTGTCACATGTCTAGATATTTTTTTAAATATGGTCACTCAGCTAATTGGTATTAGGAGAATTCCACATGCAAAATTTTAAAACACCCTGACAATGGTAATAAATTAGCTGCATTCATATAAGGGGGGGGGTGCTTAAAAAGAAAACATTTTCAACTCCTTTTAATCGTTTTACAACTGACATGACATTAGAGCAATCGCTCTCCTTAATACAGATGACACTCAAGAAGAGCATTACAACTCTAAATTTGCTGTTTAATGGCAACAAAACTTTTTACATACCTGTGCTGGTTTCTGTTTCTTTTTCTTCTGTTTTTTAGAAAGCCTAAGAGCAAATATAAATCAAAATGTCAAATACTTGATTCTATAAAGATTTACGAAGTAAAAAGAAAAACAATGAAACACTAGCGATACAGAGAGAAGTAAAAAAATTAAAATTATAAATATCATAAAGTATTAAAAGAAAATGTTCACAGTATTTTAGAATATTGTAAGTGGCTCGATTGACAGTAATTAGCATATCAATTATGTAGGTGTAAAACTTTTAAATATAGTCATAATATAGTGTGTAAAATTATACTGGACATCATCTTTACCAGTTTCAATACTATAAAGTTCCCTTCACCAGAAGAAATGCAGCAAATACTAGCGTAACGGGTGACTTCCCCGTAAAGCAGTAAAGCAGCCTCTACCGGCAAGCCCAGGGTGACAGTGTGGGCACGAAGCCTTTGCAAGTACTTTAGTTTGGGTGCATCCTCCGCTTCCTCCTCAGAATTGGCATTCAGCAGGTTTTCATCCGTCTGAGATCCTGAGAAACTCTCCTCCTCCTTCTCCAGCTGCTGTTTCAGCAAGGCCACCAGTTCCCGATGCCTCTTGGATTTTTCGTGATTCCGCATGCTGAAAGGACAATGCGAGTGAGTAACTGCGACAAGCTTGTCAGATGGGCCCAGTGTGGCTGGGGGTGCGACCCAGTCAGTGCACTCCTTTCTGATTCAGTTAGTGACTACGGAGAGAGAGCACCCTGTCTCCCTAGACCTGGGACCCTGGGAACCCAGGGCTCCGTCCTCTTTCCTGCACCCAGAATTTCCCCTCCTTCTGTCCTTTTGTAAGTTCTCCCTTTTTCTCAAATTCTCTATTATTTTTATTTTCCAATTCTTAAAATTGAAGCCTTCTCCTCTGTTTCTTAATCACTGATTATTTGCAATGGGCCTGGAGCGATGACTGGAAAATTACAAAACCACACTCTAAGTTTACAAGGAGACACCCTGGATGTGAGAGATGGCGCTGTGAGGCCTTGGCATACAAGAGTTGACCTCCTTGAGCTTTTTTCAGCAGCTGCCTTTCACCTTCTCACGCCCACCACCTAAAAGTGGGTTCAGACAAGTGTACCGTGTAAAACGCGGTGCCCCATGACCACTAAGTAACACTACACAACACAGAGTTGACAACACTTAGGCGGTGAGAGCAGCTACACTAGAAAGCAGGGAACTTGTGTCTCTGTCAACCTTCTCTCATCTGTTCAAATTCTTGTCTGCTTGTTTCAGTTGCTGCTCCCCTTCCCACTGGTATCTCCTCAGATCAAGGTTCCTTGGAGAAACTGGAACATTTCGTGCCAGAAAGGAAGTGCTCGACAATGACTGGTCATGTCAAGGACACAGGAGCAGGTGGAAGGAGCTCTCACTAACTGCTGCTGGGAAAACTGGAGCATGAAAAGGGCAATTACGAATTATAAACCATTGAAAAAATCCCTAAACTCAGACTGACACAGACAGGTCCATGGGAAGGGAGGCTCCTGTTTACAGCAGAAAGTCACATGCCGAGGATCATGTGACATGTGTAATGCAGTACGTGCCCCTCGACTGGATCCCAGATCCAAGTGAGAAAGATGCCATACAGGACACTAAGAGGATCACCTGGTGCAAGTGGAATACGGCAGGAAATGAGACAAAAGTGCCGTATCAATGGCATCTGTTTCCTCCAGCTGAAAACTGCACTGATTGTAAGAGAATGTGCTTAGGAGCGTTGCACATGTCACGTACTCAGAACTGTGTAGCAAGAGAATACGCACACACAAATGGGGAAGGCTGAGCAACAGGTGAGTGGAGTGCTCTACACTCTGCCCTTGCAACTGGTCTGTAAGTTTGATGTTACTTCCAAATAAACAAGACCTTTTAAAACCTCCTTCCCTGCCGCTTCTGCCGTCTCCACCTCGCCCACTCCTCACAGCTCCATGCCTTTCCCAGAGGCTCATCCGGAAAGACCGATTCTGACTCCCCCATCCTCACTTTCATCCTTTGGTCCTTGTTCTCTTTTCTGCATGTATTTTGCTGCTTTTTCCCTTGCTGGTTCTACATTTCCCATTATTCTTTTTTTTTTTTTTAAATATATATTTTATTGATTTTTTTACAGAGAGGAAGGGAGAGGGATAGAGAGTTAGAAACATAGATGAGAGAGAAACATCCATCAGCTGCCTCCTGCACACCTCCTACTGGGGATATGCCCGCAACCAAGGTACATGCCCTTGACCGGAATCGAACCCGGGACCCTTGAGTCCGCAGGCTGACGCTCTATCCACTGAGCCAAACCAGTTAGGGCGATTTCCCCTTATTCTTTACTCTCCTTATACCAGTCCCCATTTTAATACCTCTGTCCCCATTGTTTCTGTAAGATCCAGTCCTTCGCGCTCTCCCTCCTGGGAACAGGCCTTTGCTTTTCCCCGCCCCCTCGCTCTTTCTCCCTCAGGTGTAGGACCTATATTACGCTAAGCGAAATAAGCTAGTCAGAGAAAGATAAACATCACATGATCTCACTCATATGTGGGATATAATGATCAACGTAATTTGATGAAAAGAATAGATCAAGAAACAAATGGGGGGGAGGCTGGTTTGGAGAACAACCAAAGGACTTGTATGCATGCATATCAGCATAACCAATGGACACAGTCCCTGGGGCGGTGGGGGCTTGTCCGGGGTGGGAATGGCTTGGGGGAGAGGGGAGTCAATTGGGGAAAAAGGAGACATACGTAAAACTTTAGACATAATAATAAATAACAACATAATAAAAAGTAATTAAAAATAAGTGATCAAGGAACCAATAAATAAATAAATAAATAAATAAATAAAGCCCCTCCCCCTCCTCAGCAAATGTCCCCTCGCAGGACACGGTGAAGCTCCTGAGTGGCAGCGATGGCTGGAAGTGAGTCTGCCACCAACAGAGAGAGAGAGCATGAACGTTGGTTAGCCTCCTTGCCCATATGACTGCACCTTCTTTGCCAAAAAAAGCAACATTTCTTTCTGAAGACCGCGTGAACGTTTACAAAGCAGCTGCCCATAGGAATGCTGGCATGACTGAGACCACTCCACAGGCTTAGCTGCTGGTACAACCACTCTCTCCCCAGGACGGCCGTGAGGACTAGGGAGCTGCTACCAGCAGCATTTTCTTTTCAGGACTTGCAAAGCGTTGCACTCGCCTCCAAAGAAAAGGTGAATTCCAAGACCTTACACTTACGCCTTTTCCGTCTTGAAAGATTTGTCACACGCAGGGCAGTACAGTCCCTCATAAAGCTCCACGCCATCAGCCTCGTCACTGTCCTTACCTGCAGGAAAGAGGTCGCAGTAAGAAGCCTATTCCATTAGAACACAGATCTACAGCATGCTAACAAAACGTTTACTTCCTTACCAAGAAAAACAATAATGTTACAGGATTCGAGCTGACCCTTTAAAAGCAATACTTAATTATAAGAGATGAAAAATCCCTTTAACTTTCTATTTCTCTTTATAGGTCTACTCAAAAGACAAAAAAAGTCTCAGAACCCTGGGAGTAAGCAAAGTTCAGAAAATCAAATGTCCATAATTCTACCACAAAGCGATTTTCCAACAAGGTGTTTTTAACTTATCTCTTGAGCAAGATTTGGTACAAACACATTTATATAACTGTAATCTATTCTTAAATGCTTAAATAAACTTAGCTTTCAACATTTCTGACAAGTCAGAAAATAGCATACTACATGTAAAGTTCAAAACTATCTTTACAGACTATTTTTTATAAGCCTGAAGATTACGTTGGAATAATTACTAAAGTCTAAGCAAGTAAAAAGTGCAAAGAAGTCTTTGCACAATACCATCTTCTATCTTTATAGGAAACTAGGGGCCCAGTGCACAAAAATCTGTGCACTCAGGAGGGTGGGGGTCCCTCAGCCCGGCCTGTGCCCTCTCACAATCTGGGACCCCTCAGGGGATGTCCACCTGCTGGCGTGCCTAGTGAGAGGCTAATGGCTGTTTGCAGGATGGCCAAGCCCCCCCCACCCCCGGTGGGGACCCTCACCCCATTGTGGTGTGGCCAGCCTGGGTGAGGGGTTGAGGGCTGTTTTCAGGCTGCCCACAGTCCCTTCAGGTTTCAGGTCTCTACTGGGGTACCTGGGCAGCCTGGGTGAGGGGCTGAGGGCCATTTTCAGGCTGCCCACAGCTCCCACTGACCCAAGGTCCCAGCGAGGCTAGCTGGAATCAGGTTTCTGGGGTTTATTTATCTTCTATCATTGAAATACTGTTGCTCTGAGCCAAGGTCTAGGCAGGTAACAAAGCCTCCTATTTGTTTCAGATCCCTGGCTTCTATAATTGAAACACTGTTACCGTGAGCAGAGGCTCAGCCAGCCTAGGCAGGCAATTGCAACGGAAGCCTGCTGTTTACTCAGCTCCATGGCTGCCAGCCTCCATCTTGGCTGGGTTAATTTGCATACAGCCACTCTGATTGTCTGGGAGGTGTGGCTTGGCTGGTGGGTGTGGCTTGGGTGTCTCAGAGTGGCGATCAATTTGCATATTACTCTTTTATTAGATTAGATAATATTAAAGTGATGTTAATATGGTTTTGAAGGACAGTCTCATTAAAATCATAAATGATCAGAATACATCCAAAGTTCAGTATATATATCACTATATTATGTGTATGTCTAACTATGTGTACACTTTCAACATATCACATACATGAAATAAACTTTGATTAATCAAAGAGTTAATAAAAAATGCTGGATTTGAAGGCAAAATCTGGATTTTAAATGGTCATATGCTCCCAGGCATATGCCATAACTTCGCAGTCTTAGTTTCTTTATTAGGAAAATGCAGCCAATTCTATGAGCAAAACCTACACTTAAGGGCTATTGTGGGAGGATCAAACAGCAAAATCATGTATGTGAAAGCATGTTACAAATTCTGAACTCTACATAATTATACCACCTCACATTTGTAAAGTGCTTTATAATTTTCAAAACACTTTCACATTTACATCTTACTTATGAATACAACATCTATTTCCTAGTCATTTTGATTAATTAAAAGTTTGTCATTTTATCACTTCGTTTATTAGTCTGAAAAAGCACCTCTGTAGGTATTTCAGTGCACCAAGTGCCTTCTATGAAGTCAGAAACGAAAGGAAGAATCTACCATGTATATGCACCACACAGGCTCCTACACATTATCAGCTTTTCTGGAAAGAGTTGCTATGAAAACGTAACCTACTACTTAACTGCATTTTTTTAAATAACCAGTCTGCGGTCACGTCACACCTATCAGTATGTCCACATACGAGAGGCCCATGCATGAAATTCGTGCAAGAGTAGGCCTTCCTTCCCCCAGTTGCCGGCACCAGCTTCCCTCACAGCCCCGGTTTCGTCCGGAAGGTCGTCCAGAAGGACGACCAGTCTAATTAGCATTACGCTTCTACAGATGTATACGGCCAGAAGCACAAATTGTTTAAAACATGATCAGAAAAGAGTTTATTAATCAAATTACCAGAACTAGCTGGCTTCAATAGACGACCTTTCCTTGGTCCATACAGTATTGTTTTTCATGCTAATTTTCTGTCACACTTAAAACTGGGAAATGTCACATAAAAATCCAGAGTCCCAGCTTCACTTAAAACCAAACAGATGTGAAAACTCTGGCAACAGCCACTGGAAAGAATGTCCCAGGTTCTCTTCCCTCCATGCTCCCATTGCACTGTCTTATGCCTTCCCTGGCCCCTGTGAGCACCCAGTTGCACCCTGTGCAGAGAAACATGATTTCCCAGAGTCCCAGTGAGTGCAGTTACCATCCTGTCCGTCTCTGAGCTCGTGCTCCTCCCCTTCGTCTTCCTCTGAGCCGTCTCCAAACTCCTTCTCGTACCGTGCCTCCATCTCCCGGAGCTCCTTCTCCAGGTCGGCCAGCGCCATCCAGCTCTGCTCCTTGTACTGCTCGGCCAGTCTAGACACAAACAGCACCGTCTCTGAATTATACTCCCTTACTCTTCAGGCTCCAAGTTCATCCCGAGAGCTTCCCACCCCCTCGCTGTCAGCACTCACAAACTTCACACCTGCACTGAGTTAAAGGGCAAAGTCACTGTAAATCTGTTAGCTGTCCTGGTTGATTTTAATTGCTCAACTAGATAATGGGTTTTGAAATATGTAACTCTTAGCAACTTATTAAATGGTTTCAAGTGATGTTAAGTTGTAAGTGCTAAGTGCTAATTTTCAAAAGATGAGGGGTGGGGAAGGAAGAATTTTTAAGAAGCCGTTTTTTAGAGAAAGATGTAATGCTCTGGACACAATGCTTTACAGTAACTCAAAAACAACAACCCTCTAAAGGCACTAGGAAGAAGACCTAGGTAGCTAAGAGTACACTGACTAAGAGGCAGTCCTATGTGGCAGTTAAAGGCAAGGGTCTGGGCTGACTCTCTGGTCCAACCCCATCTCTGCGATTCACTGGCCGTGTGACCATGGCCTGTCTTCCTCGCACCCGCAAAGGAACGAGGATACAAACCAGCACCTGCTCCCGGAGCTGCAGGGAGAAGCCCCGAGAGCAGGGCCTTGTGCACAGTGACGGCTCGGCCGCCTCAGCTACTAGTAACTTCCACAGCGTCTGTAAAGGGTCCCAAGTAAAAAGGGCCTTGGACAGACAACATCCAATTCAAACACCTTTTCACATGAAAAATCACCGTGCAACGTCAGGATTTAACAGGTGAAGCCAAGATGGTTAACCCGACGTGGAGGCCTGCACGTACTTGGCCTGCTTCAGCTTCTGCTGCCGCCGCATCTCCTCAGCTTTCCGCGCCTTCTCGGCGTTCTGCTCCTCCACCAGCCTGCGATGCGCCTGCACCCTTTTATCTCTTTTACGAATGAAAGCCACCAGCTGACGGACAAGCTCGTTCTTCTCCTTCCTCGCCTTATCTCGAGTCTTTTTGTTTTCTTTCTCCATGGCGCGTTTCTCCCAGCGGTTGGAAGCTTGTCGGGTATCATATTCCTCTTTCCAAGCAAAGTTCTTCTGCGTGCAGAAGCTCTGCCAGTAAGCGTAGAAAGGGTGGACTACCTGGCAATAAAGAAACAGGTAAAATGCTCGCTTCTGTGGAGACTTGTTTCGGTAAGGCAGCAATGTTAGTGATGCAAAACACCTTTCGTCCCTCGTATTTAAAACATGGCTTATAAATCAAAAGCAGAAGATAATCCTCTTAAGGCTTTAACAAAATAAATCACTATTCAGCATGAATTTAATAAGGAAATTCATGGGATGAGACCACAGTCAATTAGAAGGGAAAGGTCAAGAAAAGGGGAGGCTACTGGGAAGAGAAAGGAAGAAAGATCCATTTTTACCAATAAAGAACCAGGATAGTGAGACACACTGATCCACGCTAAGCGTTCCTCACTGTGCACGTTTCTCACCGTGTCATAGTCGCTCTGGGAGTCCCCGAAGGTCGGGAAGTCCTCCGCATCCTCTTCCAGCATGGATTCCAGCTCTTCCTTGGCAATCATTTCAAACACGTTCCGATACACCGCGTAAAAGCCCTAAAATAGGCGACAGAAACACACGTTCCTACACTTAGAGTCTGATCACAGAATGAGACTTTAAAATGCAACGTGAAAAACTTTACTGATGAAGAATTACAACCCCAACCTCTGTCCATGTAAGTACATTTACGGTCCAACTGGAGGTTTTTAATATGCAGATACTTTCAATACGAAGGCAATGGTGGTTTTTCGCTTTTAGCATGCATAGTTTCACTTTCTGTTACAGAATTCTCTGAATTTGAGAGTCTCACCTAAGTGCTTGGTAAGAAATGATAAGGGAGTCCACGCCTTACCTTCTCATCATCTCCGTAGCCAGAGTAGCAGGTAACAGTGAAGAAGTGAAGCAAGTCTAAGCTGTCATCTTGATATTCCCCATCGAGCCCACCTTTGAGCAGAGCCTCTCTATGATTATCATACCTGAGAGGACGTAGAAATGAGCAGCGTCAGTGAAGGCGAAATACGTAAGAATTCAAAAGGACTTCTTCCTCGGGAACAGCCAGAATGCTTTGTAGTCCATTTTAATGTGTCCAACCCACAATCAAAAAATTTTAAGAAAAAAATGTCAACATGAAAAGACAATCTATCATAAAATTGCTGATCAGAACTCTGACTAGCCCGCTACCGGCACATACAGCGGGAACAAGGACTTGCAGGTGGCTGCAGTCCCAGGAAAGAAACATTACTGAGCAGGACAGGGTAGACATGATCCCGTCCGAGATACGTGCACACATGCAATCTGAGAACTTAGCAGCATGAACCCAAATCACTCTTGCTACGTAAACAATGGAGTAGCTTCACACACACGCAATTACCCACAGGCCAACTCTGTGAAGTTTGCTACAACAGGAAGCTGAGGCTCAGCCACATTAAACAGCTTGTTGTCCACAATCATAAAGCCTGTAAGCAGCAGAGCTAGACTTGCAAGCCAGGTCCAAGCACCGGGAGGACTCAGAGTGCAGTACCGCCTGCACATAGCAGCAGAGGGAACAGGCAGAGGAGGAGAAAAATGTAGGCCTCTCTCTGCGATTTCCATGTAAAAGACGATTCTATAAGAACTTGCTTTACAGCCTTTCTCTCTAGAGGCTGGCCGTGGGCACACTGACCCCGAGGACAGGCACAGAGCATACACACCACCCGCGCTGTGGATGAGCAGCAGGTCCTGCAGTTAGAACAGGCTCAACACCTATCCCTCTGCAGCAAAAGTCCCAACACAGGCACTGTTCGGAAATGATATTCAATGGCCAGGTCATTGTTAATAAAAGTATCTGTCACAGATGAAGCTTAACTCGTTTTCTTCATAGAGTGTAGTTATAGGGAAAATATTACAATTCTTTTATTAAAACACTGTACCTGTGTGTTAAAAAAAACAAAACATTCTGATTTTATTTATTTTAAATGATGAGAGAGAGTTGTTGTCCCACATATTTCTGCATTCACTGGTTTATTTCTGCATGTGCTCTGACTGGGGATCGAACCCACAACCTTGGTGTATCAGGATGATGCTTCAACCTACTGAGCAAGCTGGTCAAGGCTGTACCTGTTTTTTCAAAGACAAGTCAGCATGCTTCCTTGTCTGACATCAGAAAACTGTCATACACCAAAGAGATCCAATTTAATGACAAGTCACTTCATATATCCAAGTTAAACCTATCTAACTGCCAAGCTTTCTGCATCATGAGCTATAAAATCAGACAGTTGGAGTAGGAAGTTCCCTCCTACTCAAATACTGCATTTTATATGAGTAGGTGACAGGAGTCTCAGAACACACCAAAAACCATTAATGATTTAAATGTTTTAAAAACCCTCTATTGACAATTCTTCCCAATAACATACACTAGGACAAGAAGGGTGTGCTGCTCACCATGCTCTTTCCTGAGGGTCACTCAACACGTCATATGCTGCTTGGATTAACTTAAATTGTTCAGCTGCTTCTGCGGCATTATCCAGATTTTTATCTGTGAAAATAAAGTCACAGAAATTCAGTCATCAAAAAAGTAGGACAAAATCTAAAAGGGACCTCACCCATCACAAATGCCAGGAACACATGAGGAGTGTGCAAAACAAAGGAAAATGAGGAGAAAGCAAAGAGATATTGGACAATGGCTAATAATCAGAACCTAAGTGTCTACTCAAGTAGAAAGTTCATGCTTCCCTAAGCCTGGGTGCCTCCCCTACACTCACCATGAGCCCTCACCCGGGGTCCACAGATGGAAAACCCTGAGTAGCGTGCACCTTCTTTTTAGGAGGAACAAAATATATGTATATACAATCTAACCTAATACAAGAGTAATATGCAAATTAACCATAACTCCAAAACACCCAGGCCACGCCCACCAGCAAAGCCATGCCCACTAGCCAATCAGAGCGGCTGTATGCAAATTAACCCAGCCAAGATGGCTGCCAGCAGCCATGGAGCTAGAGCAAACAGGAGGCTTCCGTTGCACCATCAATGGAATTGAAACTGCCTGCCTAGGCCAGCCAGGCCTCTGCTTAAGGCAACAATGTTTCAATTATAAAAGCCATAGAGCTGAAGCAAACAGGATGCTTCGTTGCCCAACTAGGCCTTCGCTCAAGGCAACAACGTTTCAATTATAGAAGATAAATAAACCTCAGAAACCTGATTCCAGCCAGCCTTGCTAGGACATTGGGACAATGGGAGCTGTGAGCAGCCTGAAAACGTCCCTCAGCCCCTCACCCAGGCTGGCCAGGCACCCCAGTAGGGACCTGAACCTTGAAGGGACTGTGGACAGCCTGAAAACGGCCCTCAGCCCCTCACCCAAGCTGGCCACACCCCTATAGGGTGAGGGTCTCCACTGAGGGGGGCTTGGCCAACCTGCAAACAGCCATCAGCCCCTCACCCAGGCTGGCCAGGCATGTCAGCAGGTGGACATCCCCCAAGGGGTCCCAGACTGCAAGAGGACACAGGCCGGGCTGAGGAACACCCCTCCGAGTGCACAAATTTTTGTGCACCAGGCCCCTAGTATGTGTATATAATTGGTTAGGAAGAACTGCTATTATTTAGTGCTAGGTTATACTTTCAGTTCACAGCCTGTAAGTTTTTCTTCCTTATTAACATATACAAAATAAAATTTTAAGTAGCTATACTAATTATTTTTCTCATAAACGTGTTTCCTTAACCATGGAATTCACATAGCATCTTTGCCTCAAGATGGCAGCCACCTTCCAAGATGACCTCCAAAAACCCCCACCTCCTGGCATCACACTGTGTGGTCTCCAGGGGTGGTGTGTCTGGCCGACAGCAGGCAGCAGTGTGAGCAGTGACTTGGGGGATGGGACGGGATGGCGCTTCTGAGATGTTCTGAGAAAAGACAGCAGTTTCCATCGTGGCCCTCACTCCGGGAGGAGCCAGCTGCCATGGCATGACAGCACACAGGTGGCAATGGAGAAGCCATGTGGTGAGAATGGAGGCCTCTGGCCATGGCCAGCAGCGACTGAGGCCTGCCAACACCACGTGAGCAAGCTTGAAAACAGGTGTCCCAGACAGTGAAGAAACAGCCTCTTAAGAAACTCTGAGCCAAAACCACCCAGCTAAGCTGTTCCCAGGCTCTGATCCTCAGAAGCTCTGTGAGTCCACATGATGAATGTTTGCAGTGTTTGTTGTTTTAAGCCCTAAGTTTCTGGTAGTTTGTTACACAGATATAGGTAACTAATATGCTTAGAAAGTAAACTATTTGAATCCACTGCAGAGCACACCAGAGTTCTTTAAGCCACAGCTCCGTAGTTGCCGTCTCAGAGGCGAGAGGAAAATATAACAGATGTGTATAGTCTGGCAGCCTTAGAGCAAGGCATCCTGCCTCCTCCTCCCGGGTACCATCGTACGGATCCCACGTCCTTCAGGTGGTTGGTCGTGTGTTCAACAAGTAACAGTGACAACACTTTCTCAAGGCAGCAATTGGCCATGGTTCTTTTTGCTAAGATGCTTTAACATAGAAAGCTTTCATTAAAACTAGAGGCCCGATGCATGAATTTGTGCATGAGTGGAGTCCCTCAGCCCGGCAGAGGGACCACAGGAGGTTGGCTGTGGGAGCACACTGACCACCAGGGGGCAACTCCTGCATTGAGTATCTGCCCCCTAGTGGTCAGTACACGTCATAGCTACCGGCCGATCATCTGGTCATAACGGTCACTTAGGCTTTTATACATATAGAACATGGTGCCTTGGAATTGAAAGGAGGACAAAAGTTCCCATCCCTGTAGCCTATTTGTTTGTGAGAATACAATGGAAGTCTAAATCCATGTCCACAGTGCAAGCCCATCTGAAGCAATAAACATCTCTTTGGGGCTACAATGCTTACACTTGGTGCAAGGACGCGAGCTGTATGGTGAGGAGGATGGAGCAGGTCTTTAAAATGTTTCATCAAGCAGCTAGAGCTACCAAGATGGGCCACCTCTGGATTCCTTGATATGTAAGATTAATAAATGGCTCTGGTTTAGCCACTGTAGGCAGCTTCCTGTCACCTGCAGCTAAACACACGCCTGATATGCCTTGAGGGTGAGAGTCCAGCTAAAAATTGTCAGGCTTTCCAAGTCTTCATCAAGTCACTAATAAAAATCTTGTCAGATAAGTAAAAAGCGCAGTTGAGATGGAAGCTGAATGGCAAAAAAACAGGCAGCAAAACAAAGCAGGGGACTGCTTGGGAGTGGCAGGTGGGTGCTCTTCTTCACCTTTTAATCAGCACTGCACTTGGCTGTCCTGCTTCTTCCCACTCCCTTCTCTCCTCCCCCAAAGAAGCTTGAAGAAAGCTAAAGCGTTTACATGCATAAAACCCACTAATGGACCACCTGAAAATAAGATCTAAGCTCTCACTGAAGCGTCTTTGTGAAACATTTCCTTTCAATCTATCATAATGCTTTTTATTTCCGTTAAATATACCTGACCTGGTTGACTAGAAGGTTGAGCTGAGATCCAAAAGCATGGGAGCGAGAAGTTAAAAAACACTAATTTAAAAAACGGAAAGCACAAGTGACCTACTATTCAGCAAGCGCAAAAGCCACAGGCATTGCAAATCCAGCCATCAGCCTTAAAAGGCATGCTCACATCGTTCTTCGTGCTTTTCCCTTCACCCGCTAGGCTCTTTTCCACTCCCTTCCAGGTCTTTACACAGTGCCTTCTGCAGCATTCCACGGACCGTGCCTCCTAAGCCAGGCTCCCCGAGAAGGCTGCTTGCTTCCTTCTCAGACTCCTTCCGCCACAGCCTTCACAGGGCAGGTCTGTGCGAGAGCTGGCGTCCTTCACTCACCGGAAGACAAAGCAGCATTGCTTCCTGACCCACTGGCCATCCCCACTCCCTCCCCTCCTGTGGGCTCACCTCCCAACCACTGAGCTTCCATCCCCAGGTCCTGATGGTCATCCTGAGGACTTCAATGTCCCTTGACCTCCAGTCTTGCCTGCTCCAAACTACTCTCCTCACGACTGCCAGAGAGAGAGTTGAAAAACGCACACCCACCATCTCCTGCTTCCAACACCTCACTGGCTTCCCAATGCTCTCAGGTTAGAATCCAATCCCTGGTCCAGTCCACCGCGCCTGCATGACCTGGCCCTCCTCACCTGGCCTTCCTGGACCCGGCCATGCTTGCTTTCTCCTGCCCCCCTCGACCTGTCTTCTCTGAACTCCCGCTTTAGGTCCACTCTAGGGAGGCACGTCTCTCCCACAAACACCAACGCCCAGTCCGGGCCGGCACCTGTGCGCATGGGCACCTGCTACTTGCCTTCATGCTGCCCTCGTCTCACGGGACTGACATGGCCCGTCTCCTCTCAGGGTCGCCCCGAGACGGCCTGTGCCAGCAGGGCAGGGACCACGCCTGTCTCTAGCCACTGAGCCAACCTGGCTAAACCAGCCCATGTTCTCAGACTTCGGCCAAGCCGTCCCCTGGGCCACTCTTGTCCACCACGTGCTCCTCCCCCTGCGGCTCAGATCACCCTTCCCAGGCCAAGCTCCGGGGCCCGGGCTCCCTGCCGAGGGGGCAAGGGGAAGCCCCGTCCTCCTGAACTCCTGGGGCGTCCGGCTGCTCCATCAGACCAATGGCCCGTCCACCGGCCTGCTGTTCTGCCCGCCCCCCGTGTGCAACCCTGCCCTGCGGGGGAGGCATGTTTTCCCAGCGAAACGGAGGCCGCCCTCTTGGCATCTGGGAAGCCAGGGACTTGCCCATCCTGGAGGCTGGACACGTGGGTGCTGGCCAGGGCCGACACCAAAGCCCCTGACGGGCCCGGCCACGCCGAGGGCTGGCTCCTGCCCGAGTCCCCGGCGGGACGGCCGCGCGGCTACCGGGAGTCCCCGGGACCCGGGCCGCACCTGCAACCGCCCCAGGAAGACGCTGATGAGTCAACACACAGGCTTCCCCCGGGAGGAGGGGTACCGGGCCCCGGCCTTCCCTTCCAGGGGGCGGGAGCCGGGCTCACACTCGGCGGCGGGGACCCGGCAGCCGGTCTGGGCGGCGGGGACGCGGCGCCGGGAGGAGCCAGGGAAGTCCCCGGGACGCCGTCTCCCGAGCCAGCGGCACCGGGGGTGCGGACACCGGGGGTAGGGGTGGCGCCTGGGAAGGGACGGGGCGCCGGAGCACCGAGAGTGGGGAGCGCCGCGCAGGGGCCACGGGCCGCGCCGGGCACGGTGTCCAGGGCGCAGGGAGTGACCGCGGGCGGCGGAGAGTTACCCGGGTGCCATTTCAGGGCCAGCTTCCGATAGGCCTTCCTGAGCTCCTCCTCGCTGGCGTCGCGCCGCACCCCCAACGCCTCGTAGTGACACTTCATCGCCCGCGCGGGCGGGGGGCCGGGGCCGGGGCCCGGGGCGGGGCAGGGTCCCGGGCCCGGGCCGAAGTGGTGGCGGCAGCCCTGACTGTCCTCTCTCGCGGCGGGAGCCGGACGCCAGCACCGGGCCAGCCAGCGAGCGCGGCGGCGCGGGGCGGCGGAGGCGCGCGGCCGGGTTGGGCGGCGCGGGCTGCGGCACGCGGATGCGCGGAGGGGGCGGCGCCGGCGGCCGCGGCTCCGCATGGGAGGAGGGCGGGCTCTGCGCCGGAAGAAGCTAGGGGGAGGAGGCGGGGCCTCGCTGAGGAGGCGGCGGGGAGGCGGGCCCAGGCTTGGAGTAGGCGGGGCCTCGCTGAGGAGGCGGCGGGGAGGCGGGCCTAGGGAGGAGGCGGGGCCACGGGGAGGGAGGCGGGGCCACGTGGGTGTCATTGTGAGGGGCACAGAGGGCGGTCAGTAAGAGTGGCACTAACTGGGCGGCTGTCCTGAGGGTGAAATGGGTGAAGGAAAACATCTGGTTGTAGTTCTGATGGTAATTTCTTAACTGAGCCCCGTTTTCACAGATGAGGCGACTCGGGCAGGAAGTATCTAGTTTGCTCAAGCCTTCCCAACTAATCAATGCCAGCATTCGGTTGGACCGAACAATTAAAAAACACCAGTTTTTTTTTTAAACTCTTGCATTCTCTTCAGCTGCCATTTAATGAGACCGCTATTTCCCATTTTGACCAATAGGCATAGGAATAACATCAAATAAGATGACTTAAACTAAAACAATTTGAGAGAAGCATCAACACTTTTTAAAAGAACATACTAAATGTTTAACCACTAATATGGATGAAATTGCACCGACCCCCCCATCCATCACTCTTTAATCCTAACTTTCTGGCCTCTAATCCTACATTTCCAAGATTGGTTTAGGTTAAGAACTGCAGTTAAAGCATAGTATTTAAGTAGGTCTTCCTGATCTGACAGATACATTGTATTACAGGATGGACCATCTGTACAACTGTTCCAAACAATTTGATGTCAAAATAGTAACCTAATTCTCATTAAAATGCACCAATGTAGCAACATAATTCACTGTAATAGGGAATGTTCACATACATCAGCTACTAGGAGTAGGCTTAATTTGTAAATCACATATTGTTAGAGAAAGGTGGGCTGCCCCACATTTATTGTAAAGTTGGGGTGCTGAAAGTTTAGGAAGGTATGTCCTTCTCCCTGCACAGTCAAAACAAACCAACTCTAAACTTCACCGAATTTACCCACGATCCAATCAAACCTCTAGACTTGTGCACTTGCCATGACCTTGGTTTTTAAATTGCTAGTGCACAGGAATTGAGAAGTTTGAATGCAGGGGAGAAATGGGAACATTCCCCCATCTGAGAATGGAATTATGTGTTGGGAGTGGGTGGGAAGGGAGTAACAAAGGACTTTTTTCTTCCTTCAACTACACCTTATTTTGCTTACAACCTCTGAGTCACTTTTTCCTTAAAGGGATCTATTTTTGCCTATTGCATAGAAAATTCAACTATTACACTAGATATAAATTTCAGTCTAAAGGAACATTTTTATTATTAGGTTGGTTTCTAAATGAACATGGACTTGGGTGATAAGGAATTCTCAACCAAATGAGGTATTCATATAAATGACTATGAAAGAGAATTTTGGGAAAGGAAAATGTGGAAACTGAGTTATTAAATTGGAAATCCCACAGAAACTCTGCCACACACACATCAAAAAGTATTAAGTACTCAAACGCACATCTTATATTCATAACCTGTAATTAACTTCTTGAGATGTGTTTTTTTAATCCTTATGTTATTTTTATATAAGGCCAAATTTATCAAGATAACCTGACCTGAATTACCTACATAATTTAGACTTCAAGTAGTCTCACTTAGACTGCTTTCAGATCAAGCAGCCTAATTATACTCAGGAAGGCGTTTCTTAGAAAATTAAAAGAAAATGAAATGAGGAAAAATTTAACATCCTGCCCATGTGTTTAAAAAAACAAAATTAAACTACAAGTGAACCAGCAAAGATGTCTAGAATTGAACTTACTATATAAAAGCTCCTACAAATTAGTAAAAAATAATATCCTAAAACAAGATGTCATAAAAGAAAACCGGTAACAAAACAAAAAATAGTATCATTTTTTAACTATCCAGTAGACAAGATTATTTCATTACTAGGGGCCCGGTGCACAAAAATTTGTGCACTCGGGGTGGAGGGAGTCCCTCAGCCCGGCCTGTGCCCTCTCACAGTCTGGGACCCCTCAGTGGATGTCCTATGATGGCCCCAGTCTGCCAGGCGCCTTTTGTGTGTGTGTGTGTCACCACTGGGAACCTGCCCCCAGCCGCATCTGAGGCTCGGAGCAGTCCTCCTGTGTGTGTCTACCTGCCGGGGGCCTGCCCCAGGCACACCGTGGAGGCTTGGAGCAGGCACTCCCTCTATGTTGATCTCTCAGACTCTTGCCCTCCCCTGCATGTTGTTCTCTTTTTTGAGCTGTGACCAGGGCTGGGTGCTGCCTGCCTCCCAAGCTTGCCTACTGCCCATCTTCCTCCAGCCACCAGAAAGCAGGGAAAACCCCGCCTCGTGGTC
>PVJC01024086.1:0-25832 GCA_004026665.1 Murina feae
GAGAACTTCTGTGCTGGAGACACCCTTATGGGGCAAGAGTTGTTTCAGTGGAGCTTTTATGCTCACTGCATCTGCCCCGAGTGTGTTCCTTGTGGATCTGTTTTGTTTAGGTTAGTCCCTCTCTGGCCACTGGGTGAGGCTGGCTCCTGTATCTTTAAGGAGGTGTTGCTGCAGAAGCCTCTGACGCATTTGGGAGGGGTGGGGCCTCGGGGAGTTCGCCGGGCGGGGCGGAGCAAATAGCTATGGCGCTTCTCAGCCCTGCGCTGAGAGACACCAGGTCTCTGTCCCACGGTAATTGCTGCAAGCAACGCTGAGAGAAACCCGCTTTGGGTTTCCACCCGGTGCCAGTCAGTCCCCCTTCTCTGGGTGTCTGTGGGACCTCAGAAACTCGCCTGTAACTGGAGTTCAGAGCCGCTGGGAGCTTGTGGCTCTCTCCGTTTTGGAAAAGAACCGCAACCTCCGGTACCAGCCCTTCCCTGAGCCCGTGCGCGCGCCTCCGTACCTCTGTACTTTGCTTCTGTCACTCCTCTGAGTCTCAGACTCTTCTCTAGTTGTTGGATTTTCACTCAGCCAGCCGTCCTGTGGGTGCGAGTGGTGTCCGTGTGTTCTTTTCGTGGTTTTTCTGAAATAGTTGTTCACAGCTGCATATACGGTGTCTACCCTATGCCGCCATCTTGTTTCTCGTGACTGAAAATGTGTAATTGTAATGATGAATAATGATCGTAACAATGAGCTAACATTTATTGAAGGCTTGATCCACTCTTCTAAGCACTTTATACGTATTAACTCATTTAATCCTCACAATAACTCCATAAAGGAGATGTTTTGTTTTGTTTTTTTTCATGAGGAACTGAGTTGTAGGGGCGTAGATCCCACAGCTAGTGAAAATCAGAATTTAAGCCCAACAGTTTGACTTGGGAGCCCAGGCTCTTAGCTGCTATCAATATCATTAGTGTGTTGACACTTCTTGACATTTGATTTTCTGGAAGCAAATAATTTCTCTTAATTGAAGTGTGAAGATCTGATGAATAAGTCACTTGAAATTCCCTCAAAAAATCACTCAATGCAAGTGATGTTATTTATTCATCTAATGGGAGGCTAGCACATATCCCAGTAAGCTTTGTGCAGTTTCAGACATAGCATAAAGCATTTGCCAGTGATTGAACAGGCAGTTAATATTCTCTTTTTCCAAATGTAATTCATTGAGGTCTGTATACTCAGGTATGGGATTTTGATTCTGCACAGATTTCATAATCTGAATTTAGACTCGCACTGCTCCTTAGAACAAAAAAGTTCTGTCACAGACCCCAGAGACATTGCTTAATGGACGGTCTAAGCACATGTTTGAGCATTAGTAAAGAAGCACCAAAAGAGGGAAAAACGTTGAAATAATTTAATGTTTTGTAATTTTTGAAGAAACAATGAGGTCATCTTTCTGGAAAAATCATACATACCCCTGTGACCTGTATTTTGTTTGGAGTTATCATCATTTTGAATTGTGAGTGGTGGATTGTGGGGGAGACACACCGTCTATGAGATGGTAACCTGGCCCTGCCTTGGAGCTTGGTGGGGCAGAGACAGTAATTGAGGCACAATCGTCTAACAAATACATATGCTGTAAATGAAATCATGGCTGTGAAAAAAATACAGCAGCATGGTACTGGTCTGAAAGCATTTGCGATGTGCTAATTGAAGGAAGGCTGTTGCTTTTTATTTATTTACTAGAGGCCTGGTGCACAACATTCATGAACTGGGGGAGAGTGGGCCCTCAGCCCAGCCTGAACCCTTTAGCAGTCTGGGAGCCCTTGGGGGCTGTCAGACTGACAGCTTAGGCCCACTCCCCATGGGCCTAAGTGCAGTCTAACATTCTTAGTGCTGCTGTGGAGGCAGGAAAGGTTCCCGCCACCACCGCTGCACTTGCCAGCCATCAGCCTGGCTTGTGGCTGAGCGGCACTCCCCCTGTGGGAGTGCACTGACCACCAGGGGGTAGCTCCTGCATTGAGCGTCTGCCCCCTGCTGGTCAATGTGCATCATAGCAACTGGTCATTCTGCTGTTCGGTTGATTTGCGTATTACCCTTTTATTATATAGGATTTTATCCTCACCCAAGGATATGTGGGTTAAATTGATTTGAGAGAGAAAGAGAAGAGAGAGAGACATCAGTGTGAAGGAAACATCAATTGGTTGCCTCCGGTACATACCCTGAGTGAGGACCAAACCTGTAACCTAGGTATGTGCCCTAACCAGGAATCAAACCTGCAACCTTTTGTTGTACAGGATGACATCCAACCTACCGAGCCTCTGGCCAGGGCAAGGCATTGACTTTTAGTTGTAAAGAGGAACCTTGGTTCAAAATTTACCCTGGAAGGCTGTTTGAGAAGCGATTTGTTTGAAAAACTGAATCATTTTTTCCCATTAGAAGTAATGTAAATTGAATTAATTTGCCTCAGGCTCCCAAATGATTGGGTTTTGACCTTTCTTATATATAGTATGTCTGATCTAGAAACAAACACTTCTTTTCTTAAATTTAACCACTCCCTCTCATCCTTAAATGAATCACTTTCAGCACTTGTTCCAGGGGTATCTTTCAGGAAGTCAGTGTGCAACATCTTTGCTTTTACACTAAGGTGACCAGACGTCCCACTTTTGGTGAGACAGTCCCGATTCTTAACAATTTGTCCCACGTCCTGCGGCGTTTTAAAAAAGTCCCGATGTTTGGAAAGAGACATATGTACTACTCTTTGTAATATTTTAAGTAATAATAATAAAAAAAAGAACCGCTGCTCCCCCCCCCTCCCCTGTCAATGGTGTCCCGCTTTACCAATGTTAAAATCTGGTCACCTTATTTACACGTCATTGCTGCTCGCTATCGTGGACTAACTGCTTTTTGTTTACCCAAATCAACAACAGTTTTTCTGTCTTTTCAGTTGCTTATGATCATTGTTTCTTTCACACCCTTAGCAACGTTAGCACTCCTGATGGCCTCTATATGTTTTAAAAATAGTGCTAAAGCTCCATTTCACCAGCAGTGAAAGCAAAGCAAAACAAAACACAAAAATATTCACAGCACAATCTCCCGAGATGTTAATAATGTGAGGTTTTGTGGTAAACTCACATTCTCTTCTTTGTTTATGGCCTGAGGGGCACTTTTGGTCATGCTATTGTATCAGCTGGAAAGGGTTGTCAGGTCACGAACTGAATTGTTCAAGATGGGAGGTGGAACCGAGGGTTGACTATATTTTTCTCACTGGGCAATGTGTGGAGAGGGAAAAGTAGAAGAGAAAAAAGAAAAAAGAGAGAGAAGAAATTCTAGGGCTCCTGGGAGTTTTAGAAATAGTGCAGTTTTAAGTAGCCATTAAAAATAGCTTTGTAGTCCTGGTTAGTGTGCTCAGTGGTTAGAGAATCAGCTGGGCGAACCAAAGGGTCTCGGGTTTGATTCCTGGTCAAGGGCACATACTTGGGTGGCATGTGTGAAAGGCAACCAATTGATGTGTCTCTCACATCAGTGTTTATCTCTTTCTCCTTCCCTCCGTTTCACTCTCTCTGAAAAAGCAATGGGGAAAAAAATCCTCTGGTGAGCATGAACAAAACACACACACATACACAAACAACTCTCACCAAAGAAGTTTTTAGAATATTTTGAGGAAACATGTTTGATACATTTTGAAATGCAAAAAGTAGGATGCAAAATAGTATGTGCAACATGAGCCTGTTTTTGTTTTAAACATATCTATACTAATAAAAGGGTAACATGCAAATCGACCAGGCTGAGGGACAACCCCCTACCCCATGCACGAATTTCATGCACTGTACCTCTAGTATACATATATAGAAAAATATGGTAATGTCATCATATACACCAATATGTAATCAGTGATTACCTCAGATAGTGGATTTTAGAATAAACAATTTTTGTTTATCATTGCCTTTTTTCCTTTTTCTTTTTTTCCTTTTCTTCTTATTTTTAGTTTTTGCATTGAGCACATATTGCTCCTTTGGGGAAAAAAAGGAAAAACAATCCTGTATCCTATATAATAAAAGGCTAATATGCAAATTGACCAAATGGTGGAACAGCTGGTAGCTATGATGCCCACTGACCACCAGGGGGGAGACATTCAGTGCAGGAGCTGCCCCCTGGTGGTCAGTGCACTCCCACAGGGGGTACGCCGCTCAGCTACAAGCCGGGCACATGGCTGGTGAGTGCAGTGGCAGTGGGAGCCTCTCTCTCATCTCCACGGCAGCTGGACATCCCCTGAGGGCTCCTGGACTGCAAGAGGGCACAGGCTGGGCTGCGGGACCACGCCCCCCCCCCATCAGTGCACAAATTTCATGCACCGGGCCTCTAGTAAATGATGAGCTATGCCAGCGGACATTAGAAGCAGAGTTTCAAATGAAGTATGAAAGAAGGGTATAGTCAGGACATTTTTATGAGCAAAGACCATTAGTGGCAACTGTGTTGCTTTGGGGTGGCTTTGAGAGTAGTTTTAGCTTGAACTGTAGGTTGGATTTAGAGCCGTTCAGAAAATGGCTCCTTTTTGTCCCCTTTCGTTTCTTTCTTTTTAAAAAAAACTGGCATTTGAATAAAAGAAAAGTGTGCAGTCCTGACCAAAGGGTAGAGGAGAGAGTTGATTGCAGGGGGTAAAGGTGGTGAGTTAGGTCATTGTTTCAGTTTGATGCCAAGATAATTGAGTAACATGACACTGTGCCTGTGATTTATCTGATCTGCGTGTAGTCTCGGCTTTGCGCACTTGAGCCCTCTTTGCAGCCCTGTGCACCAGGGAACACTCTTGAGGGAAAGTGCAGCTTGGGGAAGGTAGATCTGGCTTCCTTTCCCCGGGAGAAGATGTGCCAGCGAGGGGAGGAGGTGGGCCACCTCCCGGGGAAGACTTCAGTGCCCGAGCTGTCCTAGTCACCACCGGATGGCAGGTAAGGCCTGCTCCTCCGGTTGCCTGGTCCAGGAGAGGGGACAGGAAGGGCCCTGGGAAATTAGAAGGAAATGTTTGAAATGGCGAAGCCGAAGATGGTGAGCTCCTAGTCTTAAAATGTGGAAGAAACATCGTAACCTGACAGGTGGCAAATCGTTTTGTTTTCTTTTCTCTCACTTTTCTTACAAGAAAGCTTTGCTTTTTTTTTAAACTTTGACACATTACCTTCCTTTCTCCCTTTCCCTTTTCTTAAGGATTTTAGAACTTTGTGCCCCGGCCAGGATAGCTCAGTTGGTTAGAGTGTTGTTCTGATTCACTGGGTTTGCAGTTTCCATCCCCGGTCAGGGCATATATAAGAATCAACCTCTCATCTATGGATAATAATAACCATTATAAACTGGTGAACAAAAATAGATCCAGAGGCAGAACAGCATCAAACAATCTGTCAAATTAAAGCAACAAGGGGGGGCGGCGAGAGGGGGGGCTGGAGGGGTAAGAGATCAACCAAAGGACTTTTATGCATGCATTTAAGCATAACCAATGGACACAAATCACTGGGGGGTCGGGGAGGCTGGGGGAAGGGCAGGGGAAAAAAGAGATATTTGTACTAATCCTTGTAATACTTTATGTAATTAAAAAAAAAAAAGAATCAACCAGCGAACACATAAATAAGTGGAACGACCAGTTGATGTTTCTCTTTCTCTCTCAAATGAAAATTAAAAAACAAACAAAGAAATTTTAACACATTGGTATCCTTTCTGCACCTTAAGTTTCTGGAGGCTTTTATTTTAATTATACAAAGAGTCAAGTGCATATTTTAACAGGTCCCAGAAGTGTGTTTGCATTTTTACAATTGAATTCTTTCTAGGGGTAGAAGAATGTGTTAGGGGTAAAAGTAGGAAAGTATACTTCTGTATAAGTTCTGAGTAATAATTTCTACTCATTTGAAATGCTGAGGAACTCTATCTAGTTTCTAACTTTAGGTATTTCAGATTTTTAAGTACCAGAGAAAAACAGTAAGGAAATGTTTTATTATTCTTATGTATACTTTTGTATAGTGTATTGAGGCAGTTTATAAAAACAATGCCTACAAGAAATACTGGTTTCAAAAAAAGAATTAAAAAACCAGTACCAAAGAAAATAATAGCAGTATAATGTTAAGTTTAATAAATTGATCACAGATTTGAGTTTCAGGTTTAGCTGTAAATTTCCTTGCTGCTAATGTTAAAAAAAGGGGGGGAGGGGCTCAATCTTTATTACAGAAAAGTAAAAATACCAGTTTTTAGTAGCATGGCTTTCTGTAGCTATAATTTCTAAATAAGGATTCAAGAGAAGGTGTTGTGTTCTTAGTGGTTGTTTGCAGGAAATAAATGTCAATTACATGTCAATTATAGGAACAAGTTATTAAATGTTAGGTAGGTTTTTTAAAAAATAAGAAACAGATAAGCAATGTTTAAGATAGAGTAAGGGAAATCTACTTTTTTTGTTGTTTAAAAGCAGTTTCTCAACTTCAAAACAGGGTCCTCTGATTGGACAACTCCTTTGATATTCAGCCATTCATTGAGTTGTTTCAAACAAACTGATCTTTCCGGCAAGTGTTGGCTTCCTGTATTCTTTTTAAAAGATCTGTTTTTGTACTGCTATCAATTTAACCAGAATACCTAGTTAAATGAACATTTTTTCCCACATGTTTCGGTTGATTGGTTTGATAGGGGCTAGATAAAAATCTAACAGATGGCACTTGGCAGGATAAACTGTACTTTGTTTATGGAAAACATTTAGTTCCAGGACACACACCATATTTACTCTGTCAACATTTTCTCAATAAGTGGAAATGGTGTAACTGTAGATTGTAGTTTAGTTGATTCATTGCCTTGTTTTTTATGTATCTTCCAAACGAAGCATTCTTTTTAAAATTACTATTATTTTAAAGTGGAGTTGAGCATTGTGATTGTGAGAACAAAATCATTTGTTCTGGGTTGGGATTCTTTTAAAAAATTATATGTGCTAATTGAGGATTTATGATACAGAAGTTTTATTAAACCCACAGATGATTTCTCTGGCCTTACATGAATCCTTTACAAATATTTGGCTGTCGTTTAGGTATATAGAAACTTCAGGATTGCTAAATTTCATGGCATTAGCCTTCTGTGTCAGTGGGTGATCTTAGAAATGAGTGATGGGTTTAGGGCATCAACTAGCTTTTGTATGTCAGTACCCAAATCATGTCCATAACTTTCCAAGCTTTTGTGTTGGTTAGAAAACACGGAGACCACCAATTTTACAGCAGTCCAGAGTGGCTGAAATGGCAGTTAATTGCTTTTTCACTTTTCTCCCATTTTGAACTTGTTAAGAAAGTTTTACATTACTACCTGTTAGCGAAATGAAACCTATGTGAGTTCTTGAATTCAGTGTAAGTAGACAGCTTCCCGTTTGAGCCAAAGAAGTCAAGGTTTAAGCCAAAGAAGTCAAGGTTTTTTAAAGAAGCTGGCTCTGTCCTGGCCAGGTTGCTCAGTTGGTTAGAGCGTTGTCCCGATATCGCCAAGATTTCAGGTTTGGTATCTGGTCAGCGCACACAGAAAAATCAGCCAATGAATTCATGGGTAAGTAGAACAACACATCAGCTCTTCCCTTCCCTCCCTCCTACTCTCTCTCTCTCTCCCAAATTAATAATAATAAAAACTCTCTATTTCACCCCCTCCCCCAAATAAAATGGAATGGAGATACTTCCATTCCACTTTAGAAGTGAGCCTTTTAATTAGGGAGGACAGTATTTGTGAGGTAGGATTTCTTATATTTCAATTTCCAAGCACTTTTAAATGACTGAACAATGATAAAAATTATAGGAAAGGGTATATAAATGACTGTAACTCAACTGTGCTTGGAGCTATTTGAGACTTAGACCTCATGAGCCTTGTGGGTCAGTTATTGACTGGGCCTACCTTCATTCTTTTTTTTCTTGAAATTTTGTTTTATTGCTTAAAGTATTACAAAAAGTATTACATATGTCTCCTTCCCGCCCCCCCGCCCTTTGACCTTCCCCTGGCCTCCCCTACCCCCCAGTGTCTTGTGTCCATTGATTATGCTTATATCCTACCTTCATTCTTTAGAATTGCTACCCTGGGACAGAGTTCCATTTTCTTGGGTAGCTAGAGGAAATGGGCAGAAGACATCCACACCCTTTTTTTTTTCCTGGTCATACATTCTTATGGATACCATGACTTATATCTCCTCCCAGCAGCAACAGTGTATTTAGAGTTCTGGAGAATTCTTTTACATCACCATATTGATTTTTAACTTTTGAGGGTCAAGTGATGTATTAAATATCGCAGGAAAAAGGAATCTCACCTGTGCTATGTGAGAGTTGGCAGTGGGAGACCAAATGGATAACTTTCTTTTTTTTTTTTTTTTAAGATATTTTATTGATTTTTTTTTTTTTTTTACAGAGTGGAAGGGAGAGGGATAGAGATTCAGAAACATCCACGAAAGAGACATTGATCAGCTGCCTCCTGCTAGGGATGTGCCGCAACCAAGGTACATGCCCTTGACCGGAATAGAACCTGGGACCTTTCAGTCCATAGGCCGACGCTCTATCCACTGAGCCAAACCAGTTAGGGCTGAAGATAGGTTTTATTGATTTTAGAGAGAGGAAGAGGGAGAGAGAGAGAGAAACACTGATGTGAGAGGGAAACATCGATCTGTTGCTTCCTGTTTGTGCCCGGGCCAAGATTAAACCCTCTACGTAGGTGTGTCCCCTGCCTGGAAACTGAACCCACGACCTTTTTGGGGTATGGGACAACGCTCCAATGAGCCACACAGCCAGGGCTAGAGGTCTTTCTTTAAAAACAAGACAAAACAAGACAAAAACACCTCTTTTTTTAAAACAAGACAAAACAAGACAAAAACACCTTTTTTTAAAAACTGTGATAGGAAAATTGCCAGCCGTATTTTGAGCATTTAATTTTGGCTATTCTTTCCTCTCTGTACTCTTTTTAAAAAAATATATATTTTATTGATTTTTTACAGAGAGTCAGAAACATCGATCAGCTGCCTCCTGCACACCTCCCACTGGGGATGTGCCTGCAACCAAGGTACATGCCCTTGACTGGAATCGAACCTGGGACCCTTCAGTCCGCAGGCCGACGCTCTATCCACCGAGCCAAATCGGTCAGGGCTCCTCTCTGTACTCTTAATCCTACATTAGTTTTTTTTCTTTTTAATCTTGCATTAATTTGGGTAGATTTCTTTGAGGTAGTATACCTTTATGACCTATTAAAAGGTGAAAGCTCTTGGGTGTTGGGAACCATTTGGTACAAAGTGTAGAAGCACGAAAGCTGAATAAAGCAAATTTGAAGCTTAGGAAGAGTAAGAGAACAATTTAGCTGGTTTAGGTAACCTAGTAGAAGGCGTTGAGTCAATACGAAACAATTAGTAACCAAAAATCAGCAAGGCAGGGAGCTCAGTGGATGAGAATAATGAAATCAAAGGACTAACAATGAGAAATGATTTTAATAAGAGCTGTAGGGCTAGCTCAAAAGAAGAAAGATTTCTTTAATCTGATTCCATAGTCAAGGGCCATGACCTCCAGAAATGGGACCAGGCTGTCCTCATGGGTTCTGATGACTTCTCAAGGGAGGAGGGTGTGACAGTGAGGTCATGGCAGGACGGCAGAAAGCATTGTCAGAGTGAACACGGGAAAACCAAAGGGATGATTGCATAAGAGCTGTTTGGCATGTGTGCTGAGTGGCGATCTGATGGTAAATTCTTCAGGAACGGATAAATGGAAAAGCTGAGGAGTTCAGATGATGAAACTGACATCTGAAAAGCTTTTAAAAATAGCTTTTGCTTGAGTGGAAGGAGATAATCACTGAGAAAATTGGTGAGGTTGGGATCTTTAAAATGAAAATAGTTGAAGAAAACTGAGCAGCCATAAGTCAGCCTGCTATTTGAGTGCTGCAAAAAGCAAGACATGATCCTTCCTAATGAACCTGTTATACAATTATGCGGTTAAGTACTTACTGGCTAGTATGCAAAATAACGTACTGCCCTGACGGGTTTGGCTCAGTGGATAGAGCGTTGGCCTGCGGACTGAAGGGTCCCAGGTCCGATTCCGGTCGGGGGCATGTACCTTGGTTTCGGGCGCATCCCCAGTGGGGGGTGTGTAGGAGGCGACTGATCAATGTTTCTCTCTCATTGATGTTTCTGACTATCCCTCCCCCTTCCTCTCTGTGAAAAACCAATAAAATATATTTTAAAAAAAGAATCTACCAATGTTCTTTTTTCATAAAACAAGGAAATAATTTGCATAATAAGGTCTAGTTTTGTTTGCCATGATCTCCCTGAAAGCTATTTTAACTGAACACATATTACATCCCATTTGGGAACTAGCTACATTTCAGTAATAAACAGGAACATAGAAGATGTGTTCAAAAAGGAAATGAAAGGAACAGAATGCACACTTGCAGAGGGCCAAAAGTAAGAATATGTGATAATCATAATTAGACTTCTAGGTTATGTTGTGTGTGTACACATATATGTGACCGTACTGTGTGGTTTTATGTTTATCTGTATAAATCTAAAATATCCATCCGATCAACAACTTTTGTGATTTTTTTTTCTAAGTGTGATAATTACTAGTAATACATTACATAGAAACCGTCTTATTGTTATGAGAAGATAGTAAAGTATTAAACTCCCATATACTGCATTTAGTAATCCGGCATGATTTAGGCCTGCTAACTCACAGCTCTGCTGGATTGTTCAGGTTGTTTAACCTTTGCAGTGGGACAGAAGGCCTACCCCAGCACAATGGGCAGGTTTCCTCTGCGGTACCACTTTAGTAAATCAACACACATGCCATGCACTTCTTTTTCTTTTCTTTTAAAAAATAAGGAATTTTAATAGTAATGTTTTGTTTGTGTAACCAAACTGAATTCAGAAGAAGTGAAGTGTTAGTGTTTCCCTTTAAGTCAGTGGTTCCCTGACACATCTCTGTAGCCCAGTGCTGGCCCATGACAAAACTTTCACAGGGAATGTGGATTTTAAAAAAAATAAATTTAAATGTATTCCATGGAGAGGCGGTCTTTTTGTCTGAGATTTTGTCCTATCTATGTTTTTCGTGTTAAAATGTAAACTTAATTTTAAAAAAAATATATTTTATTGATTTTTTTTAACAGAGAGGAAGGGAGAGGGATAGAGAGTCAGAAGCATCGACAAGAGAGAAACATCGATCAGCTGCCTCCTGCACACCCCCGACCGGGGATGTGTCTGCAACCAAGGCACATGCCCCCAACCGGAATTGAACCCAGGACCCTCCAGTCTGCAGGCCGACGCTCTATCCACTGAGCAAAACCAGTCAGGGCTTAAACTTAATTTTTAGAGAAAAGTTTTAAAAATATTTTTTGATTATGTGTATAGGTTTATTTTTTTTCTAGTGCATTGACACATAATTGCTATATATCACTGTATGCATTTCAAGTGGTCCATGGTGTATACCTTTGGTAATAAGGTAACTTCTACCAAAGTGCGTTGTGAAAAAAAAAATTAGCTATTTTTATAGAAACACCACTCAGACTAGCTTAATCAAGGAAGGGATTTTATTGGCGCACATAGTTGGGAAGATCAGGGGTAGGATGGGCTTCGAATAACGAAATAGAGGTTCTAATTATATCGTCAGGACCCTGTCATCATGGCCTCGCTCTGGTTCTCCTGTGCATCTTCTCATGTAGATGGGCTTTCCTGCAAGTGGCGGTGCTGCTGGGGGTGGTAGAGGGAACCTTTGGGGAGGAAGACTTAATGACTGCTTCAGAACTATGTCATTCCAAAGTGAAGTGAGAAAATGCCCAGAGGCCTTCCCCTCTTAGCCCTGTAAGTCATTCATTCTTTGTCTCTCCTTCATAGCCATTATCACAAAGTATCTCATTCCTTTGCTCGCCTGACTGTTTTTCCTCAGGAGCAGGCATGGTGCCTGTGTTATTAATCTTGTAATATAGCAGGCACTCAGCAGAGAGGAATCCAACAAACCTATGAAATTCCAGGGGAGGACTCAGATCCTGCCCAAGCCACCTGTCAGCACGTGGTCTGGAGGGTAGGGAACTGGTTGCTGGAACCTCATGGCATAGGGGAAGGATGGTCTCACACAGCAAATGGAGATACCATTAGCTAAAAAAAACACTGGGGAAAGAGGCTGAGCCAACAACAGCAAAAATACCTGTCCATCATTTGCGCTTTATGCTCTTTAGACATAGTCGGATATTTTCCCCGAATGCCCAGTCTGCTGGGTAGGATTAGGCATGCTCTGCAGTACACGAGGGTGCGTGGCTGAGGGGATGGAGTGGGCCGAAATGCAGCCCAGGGCTCCACTCACGAGCTTCCTTTTTCCGGGAGGTGCTCTGGTTTTGACTTTACACAAAGGCTCTGTGTGGTCTGTGTGCACAGTATTTATCCCTCCGTCTAACCACAACAGCTTATGCTGAAGCAAGAATACTAATAATAGGAGCAAAAGTAGGAACTGGACGTGTCTCTCCATCTGGATCCCACGGGCCAGCTCAGCGCAGACCCTGTGCTTAGCCGTGCCCTTGCATGCGCTCTCCGAGAGATGACTTGTCTTGGGAAATTCCTCTTTTCCTTTCCTTCCCTCCCCTCCATCTTTTCTGTTGATCAGGTTTCCCAAGGGCGCATTTTGAGCTTTCTCAATTTTAGGGTGACTGAATGGCGATGCAGGACTGTCTTCCTTCTTGCTGGCTTACCTGCATTTCTTTGCATTCCCATGTTGATCACACTGATCACCCTGCTTGCTGAAGAAGGAGGAACTGCCTTATCCATCGCTTGAAAACGAGTTGTCTGAAAGTCAGTCTCTTTGAGGTTTGTTGTATGTTTTGTCTGACTAAATATGCCTTGGAGGCAGTGGAATGCGCATTTTTGAAAAAGAGGTGAGTGGGCTGAAGGAAAAGCAGCACAGTCTGACTCATTTCAGGCTGCCGGGAATCTCCCAAGTCCCAGACATACAGCCTGGCCTCTCATTACGCGGACGGTTCTCCGGCAGCAGCCCAGCCTTGTTTACCTCGCGTTCTGGGGCTGCTTGGTTTCTTCTCTGCTTCCCCCGGACATTGTTTCCATTCACCCGATTTTCTCCAAACGCTGACGGCCTGTGGTGCCCATCAGTCTGCAGGTGGCCCACACTGGCAGCTGGTATTTATCTACTCATTGGATTCTCCGTGCAAGGTCACAGGAAGCTTGCCCTGACATCACCTGGGGAGCTTAAAAGAAAAGATTTATAGGGCTCAGACATAGAATTCTCAGTCAGTAGGTACGGGGTCCTAGAACCTGTATTTTAAGAATGTTTCCCAGTAGGACTATCCAGACCCCCCCCCCCAAATCACAAGAGGGAAGGAAGGAAAAGGAGGGACTGATGATATAGATGAGCACACCTTAGCATCCACTTGTCCCCTATCCGCGGAGAGGAGATGGATACTTAAGGCACTGAAAACAAATAATGAAGAATACAGTAATTTCCCTTAAAAGCAGCAGTGCCGGCGACAACAGTACACCTAAATTGGTGCCTTAATCGATTCAGGCAGTGGGGCCATCTGTCCCTTATCGATTCAGTGCCGTTTCCTGAGAAACACCTGAGGCCCTTAGAGCCATTGTGATCGATAGCTTTGACAGCATTTGCAGCTGTTCAAATAGGCTCTCCACCCGGGCAGGTGGGCACGGTCTTGCAGCTTCAGTGCCCATCCGCCTCAAACTAGCAATAGTAAGTATGTGTTTGTGTCTCTTAGTTCAAAGCCTGTGAGAGAATCTGGTCACTGGCCAAGCTGATCAGGGGCCCACTCTCAAAGCAGACTTTGAGAAGAGCGTTAAGTGGTAAGTATATTACGAGCTTTCTTTTGGTTGGCTTGCAAAGTAGAGGGTTAAGTGAGTATTTGTGATCCCTTTTCATTTTGGTTTTTCCTAGATAACAGAGGGATTATATTCCTCCTAGAGACCCGGTGCACAAAATTTGTGCACTTGCGGGGTTGGAGGGGTGGGGGGAGTCCCTCAGCCTAGCCTGTGCCCTCTCTCAGTTTGGGAGCCCTCGGGGGATGTCCAATTGACAACTTAGGGGAGTGGGCCTAGGCTGTCAGTAGGATATTCTTAGCAGTCAGTAGGACATCCTTAGCGTTGCCACAGAGGCAGGAGGGGCTGCATCATCACTGCTGCACTTGCCAGCTGTGAGCCTGGCTTCTGGCTGAGCAGTGCTCCCCTTGTGGGAGCTCACTGTCCACCAGGGGGCAGCTCCTACATTGAACATCTGCCCCCTGGTGGTCAGTCCATGTTATAGCGACTGGTAGTTCTGTCATTCAGTCGATTTGCATATTAGCCTTTTATTATATAGGACTAGAGGCCTGGTGCACACAATCTGTGCACTGGAGGGGGGGTATTTTTATGGCAGACATGATCATGGTTTCTGCATAATTTAATAAACAAAATGTATATTGAGATATAAATAAAGTGCCCAGCCAGCATGGCTCAGTGGTTTAGTGTCAACCTAAGAACCAGGAGGTCATGGTTTGATTCCCAGTCAGGACACATGGCCCGGTTGTGGGCTGTCATGTAGGAGGCAACCGATCAGTGATTCTTTTGCATTATTGATGTTTCTATCTCTTTCTCCCTCTCCCTTCCTCCCTGAAATCAATAAAAACATATTTTAAAAAATATGTAAAGAAACTAACATGGCTTATTATTTAGTGTGTTTAAAATATATTATCATATGCCTTACCTTTTATTGTGTACTAGGGGCCCGGTGCACAAAAAGTTGTGCACTCGGGTGGTGGGGGTCCCTCAGCCTGGCCTGTGCCCTCTTGCAGTCTGGGACACCTCGGGGGAGAAGTCCACCCGCTGGCATGCCTGGCCAGCCTGGGTGAGGGGCTGAGGGCCATTTTCAGGCTGCCCACAGCCCCTTCAGGGTTCGTGCACTGGGGGGTGGGAGGGCTGGTGAGTGCAGGCCTGGACGTTTCCCACTGGAGGGCCCATGATTGCACACGCCTGGTGGGTCCCCACTGCTGAGGGGACACACCTGGTGCAGAGCTGGGTGGTGAGCCAGGGGCGGACGCTGGTGCAGGATCCCTCGGTGGGGCCCTGCTGCTGAGCAAACACACCCGGGGTGGAGCTGGGCAGTGAACTGGCTTCGGATTCTCTGCACTGTACAACAGATGCTCCCACACGCCCTGTGGAAGCTCCTGGGGGGTGGATGAAGGTAGCGGACCCTGGACAGATGCTCCCGCACGCCCCCGAGGAGGCCCCGGGGCAGAGCCAGGGAGCAGACCCAGGACGGCTGCTCCTGCATGCCCCGCAGAGGCCCCCGGGGGTGGAGCCAGGCAGCGGACCCAGAATGGCTGCTTCTGCAAGCCCTGTGAAGGACCCGCTCTCCCACACGCCTGGCGGAGGCCCCCGGGGGGCGGAGCCAGGCAGTGGACCCAGGACGGGTGCTCCTGGATGCCCCAAGGAGGCCCCAGGCCGGATCTCCCCCCACTGAGCTGACACACCTGGCACAGCTATGCTGGCCGCAGAGGCTCCCAGTGCAGAGCCACCCTGCCAGCCTCCATCTTGGCTGGGTTAATTTGCATACAGCCGCTCTGATTGGCTGGTGGGCGTGGCTGTGAGCAGAGGCTCAGCCAGCCTAGGCAGGCAGTTGCAACAGAAGCCTCTGGTTTGCTCTAGTTCCATGGCTGCCGGCCTCCATCTTGGCTGGGCTAATTTGCATACAGCCGCTCTGGTTGGCTTAGAGGTGTGGCTTGGCTGGTGGGAGTGGCTTAGGTGTCTCAGGTAATGGTCAATTTGCATATTACTCTTTTATTATATTAGATTGACATATGTAAATGGTTGTAGCAGTTTGGATCTGAGATCAATCTATAGTAATGGAAGCTATCACTTTATTTAATAAATTTGTCCACTGTAGAACTTCAGGGACAGTTGAAGACATTACATAGATATTAGTTACATAGAATATGCAAAGATAAGATAAACTTATAACCAAGTTTGAGCACAGAAAATAGTTCTGTAGTATATTTCTGCATCCAAAGCAATTATATAGCACAAAGCAGTTATGTGTTAAGCCCCAAAAGTATAATGTATCTTAGGGTTGGTTTAAGAACATATGTGTTTTATTTTTTTAAGGCAAAAGGATTTATTGTGAGGGTTTTAAAGCAAACTCAGCGCACAAAGTGTTGAGAAATACAGTGTGGTGCTTAAAATTAAACCTTTAACATCAGAACTCGTTTTAAAATTAAAGCTCTATGCTTGACAGTTTCATGAACCAGGGATGAAAGATTAAAACTTATTTATAAAATGGGCTGATAATACCTATCTGCTGGCAATGTCATGAGGATAGTGTTTTATAGCTTTGATTATGAAAATCTTAAGTATCCACATAGTTCATCTGATTTTTTAAAATTACCATATCTTTTTCCAGATCCCATCCCTGTGTGGAACGTCTAAACATCTTTGATTAGTGGAAACATTATTCATTTACAAAATGAATTCAGAATCTTAATTGAAACCAGCATTTGTATTTTTCTGATTCATCTGCTATGGTTTATGAAGCTTCAGATCTGAGGAGTACAGGGTCTTTTGCGATGACAATATGACTAATAGTAAAGGAAGATCTGTTACTAATAAAACAAGTGGTGGTCCAAGCAGTGGAGGAGGTTTTGTAGACTGGACTTTAGACTTACACACAGTTCAGTCTGATAAGTTTTTAAACTTACTGTTGAGTATGGTTCCAGTAATTTACCAGAAGACCCCGGAAGACAGGCACAAAAAAGCCAACGGCATTTGGCAAGATGGATTATCAGCTGCAGCACAGACTTTTGGTACCAGGTCGGAGCCACATGTGGAGTATCACCGAGTCTCGGAGCCGCCTTTCCATGGCAACAACGGGCACCCGCCATCAAGCTATAGCCCCAAATATGACGACTATGCCAACTACAATTACTGCGACGGAGGGGAGACCTCCGAAACGACTGCCATGCTGCAAGCCGAGGAAAGGCCCAGTGATGGCGAGGAGGATGTCATCGTGGAAGCAAACCAAAAGCTGCCGAAGGAATCCAGCGGCATCATGGCCCTGCAGATCCTGGTGCCGTTTCTGCTGGCTGGCTTTGGGACCGTTTCTGCCGGCATGGTTTTGGATATAGTCCAGGTAGGTTTCCGTCTTTAACTTCACTGCCTTTGTTGTTCCACGTGCTTTATGGAGGCTACTCATCTCAGACACTTATTTAGATTTCAGTTGTCCCTTAGTAGAATGAACGGATGCTGACGCGGGGTAGAGAATTTGCTCTTTGTAGGTATTTTCTTGTTTGTTTTCCTGTAGAAGTCCTAAGATAATAGTCACATTCTGACCAGAACGTAAGTCTTCAAATTTTACAATAATAACGTTGGGTTTAAACAATATAGAGTGTTAAACAAAAGATAAAAAGTCTTCCCTATTCCTTCTCTCTCTCTCCACTGTCGGAGGTCACCTGGTTCTGAGTTTGTTGTGTATGCTTGCAGACTTCTTTTCTGTGCATATGTATATACATTTGTGCAGAGGTGGTGGTGTTTTTTTTCCAAACATAAAAATGAAATGCTGTATACATTTTTTCTGGAACTTATTGTCATTGCTTAATATTACATCTTGGACGTCTTTCCAAATTAGTCACAAAGATATTCTGCATTTTCAAGTGAGTGCTTGGTGTCCCATTGTATGTATATACCAGAATTTACTTATTCAGTCCCCCACACTGGTGCTATCATAAATATCCTTATAAATATATCTTTAAATTCTTTATAATAACATTTTTTAAAATATATTTTATTGATTTTTCACAGAGAGGAAGAGAGAGGGATAAAGAGCCAGAAACATCGATGAGAGAGAAACATCGATCAGCCGCCTCTTGCACACTCCCCACTGGGGACATGCCCGCAACCAAAGCACATGCCCTTGACCGGAATCGAACCTGGGACCCTTGAGTCCGCAGGCCGACACTTTATCCACTGAGCCAAACCGGTCAGGGCTATAATAACATTTTTATCAGATAGCTTTTTGTGTTACTTTTAGTAGGTTTTCGTTTTATTTTAACCATTATATCCCTAGCAGTGTCGTTATTATTATCTGTTATTATTGATCATTATCCTGATCATCATTACCACCACTGCCACACCATCATCTTTGAAGGATGCATCTCCCCACTAGCACAACAGAATCCTTAACCCATCCTGAAACATGGACAAAGACATGTTTGTTAGCTTTTTTAAAAAATATATATATTTTATTGATTTTTTACAGAGAGGAAGGGAAAGGGATAGAGAGTTAGAAACATCGATGAGAGAGAAGCATCGATCAGTTGCCTCCTGCACACCCCCAACTGGGGATGTGCCCGCAACCAAGGTACATGCCCTTGACTGGAATTGCATCTGGGACCTTCAGTCCATAGGCCGACGCTCTATCCACTGAGCCAAACCAGCTAGGGCGTTTGTTAGCTTTTTGACAGGGTAAGGAATCCAGGATGCTACTGGAGTCCCAGCACTGTTTTAGGTCCATCTTTAATTGCAAGGGAGGCTTTCCTTGAAAAGCCTTTGAACCAGGGTTTCACCAGAGACTGATCTGATAAACATTTCCTGAATTCTCTTTAGGCCATAGTTGTATACCTGTTTAAAACATCCTCTAGGGAAACTTTGGGGACAAAGTGAATTTTTCTTTAATTTAGCTGATGGATTTAAATTTTTTCTCATCTGTCTTGGTATTAATGATGACTGTGTTCTTGATTATTTTTTGGCATAAATTAATATGCTTAGTTTATAAAGTCTCTTACTGGGACAGTCACCTCTTAATAGCATTTGTATAATAGCACTTTGTGTTAAGTCATTTTATAGTCTTTTCAGTTCATAAAGTACTTTAATATGTGTTACTTTCATTATCATGGCATTTCCCAAAGGTCTAGACAGAGCAGATAGTATCTGCATTTCATGGATGAAGAAATTGAGATCTGAAAGATACATGCCTCATCCAGGATCACAGTCAGGTTATGAAAGATCCAGGCCTAGAATCACAAACCTAATTTCCAATTTCGTGCCCTTTTATGATCCTACTAGAGACCCGATGCATTTGTACAAGGGGCTCGGCCTTCTCCACCACGGTAGCCGCCTCAGCCCTCACAGCCCTGGCTTTGTCCAGAAGGACGTCTGGTCTAATTAGCATATTATACTTTTATTATTATAGATGCTCTGCAACCTTTTGCTTCAAAACCTCAAATTGGGACCAGAACGTGGATGACTCAGAACTCCTGAGGACAAGTCTGGGTCTCATTTTTTGACCTTGGGAAAATCACTTAACCTCTCTGACTCTATTTCTTCACTAGAGGCCTGGTGCATGACATTCGTGCACTTCGGGGAGAGGGGGGTCCCTCAGCCTGGCCTGCGCCCTTTTGCAGTCCAGGAGCCCTCGGGGGATGTCCGACTGATGGCTTGGACATCCTTAGTGCTGCCACAGAGGCACTAGGGGGCAGCTCCTGCATTGAGCATCTGTCCCCTGGTGGTCAGTGCACATCGTAGTGACCCATTGTTCCACCATCTGGTCGATTTGCATATTACCCTTTTATTATATAGGATTATTGTGTAGGATTTGTGAAATTAGATACTAATATTAATGTAGTTTTCCTGTGGGGTTGTTGTAATTAGTGTTGGAACCAAGATTCAAACCCATGTTACCTGGTTCTTGAGTTTGTGGTCTTAACCATAAGTTACACTAACTTTTGCCATCAAAAAGGGGTAAAGTAAACTTTAAGGGTAGAGTGTGTAGCAAGCTAGATGTATTTTGGGATGTAGTGACTATCAGCTCTCATTCCCGACTCTAACTGGAGCTTCTAATGTAACTCAAGGCTGCAGAGCTGTGGAGATCGGGGGTAAGCTAAATGTTCACTGATTAAATGATCTGTGTTGTCATTCAAAATGCAAATGCAGCGTTGGAAAAAAGGCTGAGATTTTTTAGAAATGACTTTGTTTTAAAATGGTGTGTTTTTTTGAAGTGTCAGATAGTTCTGTTTTTGTTTTCCTTACAGCACTGGGAGGTGTTCAAAAAAGTAACAGAAGTTTTCATTTTAGTTCCTGCACTACTTGGTCTCAAAGGGAACTTGGAGATGACATTGGCATCTAGATTATCCACTGCAGTAAGTTTTTTCCTGCCTCAAAGTACGTGTGTTACTTACGCTGCTTCCATCTGTTATGGAGAACCTGTGTCAGGAAACTTTCTTTTTCCTGTCTATTTGATACATTGCTAGACCTCAGGGCTATGCTGATTATTTCTGCTTAATAGGATACCCTCCATGTCCTCTGGGTTGTCTGATCTGGAAATGACAGGCCCTCCTTATCCTGAGAAGCGGTAATATACAGCAGTACGTGTGCATTACGTTTGAAGAACTGGTGGATCACCTTGGCAGAACCAAATCCAAGAGGCCTTTTGGCAGGAGAAGAGAGTGAAGAAGAGAGCTGGAAAAACAAAAGTGGCAACCTGTCAGGGAGAAGAAGGTTATTGGGATGAGAATTGAAAGGTGGCTTTAGTTTCATTGTGTTGGAAAATGAACTTTGTTCTGATAAATATAGTTAAGCATACAAGCATTATGCAACTTGGTAACTTCGCAGAAAAGTGGAAATTTTGGCTAGCTTACCGCAAAAGAAAATATTTCTAAAAGCAATATTCTCAAGCATTATCCAGCATTCGTTTAGATTCAAATAAAAGATTAAACATTAGTTTTGAAATAGGCCATAATGTAGGGAATATGGTTAAAAAAGGAATATGCTGCAAATTAAATGTTGTTTCATTTGGCCACATTACCATTAAAACTGAATAAAAGTGAGTTCACTCTTTCTTAAAAAAAAAAAAAAGGTTTTTATTGATTTCAGAGGGAGGGAAGGAGGGAGGGAGAGATAGAAACCTCCAGGATGCGAGAGGGAGAGATAATAAAAACATCAGTGATTGATCAGCTGCCTCCTGCATGAGCCACAACGGTTGGGCTGAATTATTATTTTTTAATTTGAATTTTAGTTATTTTGGCATCTGTAGTTTATATTAGGTATTTTCCTCAAACGTCTGGTCATGTCTGTCTGTGTGTTCATATTTTCGAGAGAACTCAAAGCTGATTAGGAGCTTAGTGTACCAGTCGTTGCCTTTACGGCAGAGTGATCTGGTTGGGCCTTTCTTTTCTTTCTTCTTCTTCTCCTTTTTTTTTTGTGTTGAATAATTCAAATCATTTTATTTTCTAAATCCAACTTTCGTACAAAAGCAAAACAGGAGTGTGCAGACTCACGCTTACGTGACAACCAAATTTTGAGTTATTTGTACAGAAAACGTTATATCTAATTGATCAGAAAAATATGCAAATATTCTTCTTTTTAAAGTTAATAATTTACTTGTCAGGTTCCATTAACATTGTCCTATCCTTGACTTGCTTCATTTTTATTTTTTTTATTTTTCAGTTTTAACTGTGTAGCAGTCCTTAATTTATCTTTTAAAAGTGGTGTTGCCAGGAATATGATACTACAACAGTCCATTGTTAAAACAGAGTGCTCAATCTCTTACAGCATATACATTTTTAGGGAATGAGCACTTTCTAATGATACTTAGTTGTCCGGTCCTCCAGTTTCTTTTTTTTTAAATTTTTTATTGTCTAAAGTTTTACATATGTCTTTTTTTACCCCAATTGTCCGCCCCCCCTCTCCCCCCACCCATTCCCACCCTGGGCAAGCCCCCCACCGCCCCAGTGTCTGTGCCCATTGGTTATGCTAATATGCATGCACACAAGTGCTTTGGTAGTTTGGCCTTTCTGTGGGGAGGCAGGGTGACATTGCTGCCTTCCATAGGTCAAGGATTGTGTCACTGATCATAAGATATTTGAGTCATAAACCGAAGGAATTATTCAGTTCTCGAAGCAGTTAAGGCACCCTAGACTTGATGCATCATCCGTGTTTTCTTAGCTGTTGCCACGAGCCACTGCCTTCCCCCTGTACTGCTCATTTGTTGACTTTTATTTGTTGAGGCTCTCTGAGATAGACATGTTCCAGGTCGGGCCAAAGGTCAGAGGCAGGGCTGCTGTTGATATGTTAGACCCATGGTTCTCAAGGTGTGATCCTCTGATCAGCAGTGTCAGCTGCTTGTTAGAGATGCAAATTCTTGGCCTCACTCCAGAGCTACTGTGTCAGGAATGATGGGTGTTTGGCTCAGCTGTCTGTATTTTAACAGCCTTTCCTGACGGTTCTGATACACATCAAAAATTTTGAGAACCGCCCTAACTGGTTTGGCTCGGTGGATAGAGCGTTGGCCTGCAGACTAAAGGGTCCCAGGTTCTATTCTGGTCAAGGGCATGTACCTGGGTTGTGGGCACCTCCCCAGTGGGGGGTGTGCAGCAGGCAGCTGATCCATGTTCCTCTCATCGATGTTTCTGGCTCTCTAGCCCTCTCCCTTTCTCTCTGTAAAAAATCAATAAAATATATTAAAAAAAATTTTTTTTGAGAACCACTGTGTTAGATGAACAGCATAGAGGCCAGTAGGGCTGGGACCAGGTGAGCGAGGGCATCAGTCACAGGGGAGATTACCTTACCCACTGTTGCAAGGACTTTGATTCTTGTGTGAAATGGGAAGCCACTGGAAGATTTGGAACAGAGGAATGATGTGATATGACAGATATATTTTTTTAAAATATATTTTATTGATTTTTTTTTTTTTTTTTTTACAGAGAGGAAGGGAGAGGGCTAGAGAGTCAGAAACATCGATGAGAGAGAAACATCGACCAGCTGCCTCCTGCACACTCCCCACTGGGGATGTGCCTGCAACCAAGGTACATGCCCTTGGCCAGAATTGAGCCCGGGACCCTTGAGTCCGCAGGCTCATGCTCTATCCACTGAGCCAAACCGGTTAGAGCATGACAGATATTTTTAACCAGATTATTTTGACTGTTGTGTTGACTCAGGACTACAGGGGGCCAAGGACTGAAGCAGGCAGACAAATTGAGATAATGCTGGCTTAGATCAGGGTGGTAACAGCGGTTGTAGTGAGACATGTTGGAATCCATTTAGCAGAAAGATATATAAATTTTAATAGTGAGGTACATGTTCAAAATTCATATTGAACTGAATGAATTTTTTTTATTAACAGTGTTAGTCGTGACTCAAATATAAATTATGTCTCTATGAATGATTTGTTTATATGTGGGTTTTTTGGTCAGTAATTCTTCAAATTACATTAGTTTCATGATGTGAAATTATATGCTAGCAACTGAAATTATGTGTTTATATTGGGCCTACATCCATAAAATTTGGCATGTTGGAATGCACTTGATGGTGTTGGTTGTAAAAAAGCATCACTGGGAAGGTGGGTAGTACTAGTTAGTCCACTTACGAGCTAGTAATTAAGCTAAAAAAATTTCTGAAACACCTCAGACAAGCTGAATGTGAGATGTAAGACTGGTCGCGAACTCAGAATTATATCTAAAGTGCAACGTGAACTCATCAGATTTACTAAAGAATTATCTTTGGCTTTAAGATTTCCTCTGCTGTTTAAATAGAATAGAGAGCTTATAGCTTATTCAGTGATACCTGAAAATACCCACCTTCACAGGTAAATGTTGGGAAGATGGATTCACCCATTGAAAAGTGGAACCTAATAATTGGCAACTTGGCTTTGAAACAGGTAAGTGATACATGTATTTATTTATAGATCTTGGGTTTACAGATCGTGGTTGTTACCTGTGAAAATGACATAAATTTTAGTTAAGTCTACCATTTACTTGTTTCAGGGGACCCCTAGTGATCATTTAGTACTGCGAAAAAGGGATAGAGGAGATGAATATCAATGATTTTGAAAGTTTTCTTTCTTTCTCTAGAAATTATGTGCTTCTAAATATGAAAAATATACAATATAAAAAACATAAATATAGAAAATATTTCCTATCATAAGTGTATAAGAGAGCCAGAGTTTGAATTTAGTATCTATACAAAGATAGGCTGTCCCAAAAAATACACACACTTTAAAAATATATATTTTTATTGATTTCAGAGAGGAGGGAGAGGGAGAGAGATATTGAAACATCAATGATGAAAGAGAATCATCAATTGGCTGCCTCCTGCATGCCCCCTATTGGGGATTGAGCCCACAACCCAGGCATGTACCCTGTCTGAGAATCACACTGTGAGCTCCTGGTTCATAGATTGACACTCAACCAGTGAGCCACACCAGCCTGGCAGGAACTAAAGTTTGCATATCATTAATCATGATTGTAATTACATGTAAGGTTATTGTTTAGTGTCCACCAACCAAAGCTTTTTAAGAGCAGGGAATAAACCTGTTTTGACCTCTGTTGTAGCCCAACACTAAGCATAGTGCCTGGTACATAATAGACGCTAAATTAATAGTTGTTGAATAAGTGAATTTGAATAATTTGCCACAAGATTCCATGGTGCAGCTAGGAGTACACACTGCCTCTGGCATCAGACCTCACTTTTGTGGGTTGTGTGCTTTTCAGCTCTAAATTTGGTATTTTCTTAGGTGATCTATGGATTACATCATCAAAGGCACTTGAGATGCTTGTTAAAAACAGATCCCCGGACCTTATTCCATACCCGGGCAGTTTGAGAACCCACCTCCTTAGAGAATATTAACACTAAAATATAGTAGCTTCTCTAAAGGCAGCTCAGTTGCTAATAGCAATACTTTCCTCTGACTTCTCATACGCACATTTATGTAATCAGGCTTATAGGTGTGTTTGCAAAATGAACAATTCCATTGAATTTTATGAAAAATTTTTTTTAGGTTCAAGCAACAGTTGTCGGTTTTCTAGCAGCCGTGGCGGCAGTTATATTGGGCTGGATCCCAGAGGGGAAGTACTACCTTGATCACTCCATACTGTTGTGCTCGAGCAGCGTGGCAACTGCCTTCATCGCCTCTCTTCTGCAGGGTAAGTATATTTACAAGCGCCCACTCGTAGTCTTTTACTTTCATTTCCCAATATCATGCCTATTTTTATTTAAATGGTATGTGTTCATAATTTAAAAAAATCAAATTGTCTACAAACTTCAAAAATTTCAGATATATTTGTAGTTATTATATGTAAACCTGAGTGCAGAACAGGCTTTTGGAGTTGTTTCCTGGTCGTAAGTACCCAAACAAGATCAGGAGAGTAGCTGAGTTACTCATTTGTTTCTGTTAAGTTAACTTAATTGAGAAACTTCTTTCCGGAAAATCATGCTGAGGGTTTTACTGGCTTGTCAGTTGAGTAACAAGGATTCCAAGAATCCTGAGTTCCAAAAGCAATCTCTCTGTTGCAATTTTTCAAGTTTTCAGACTTCAAAGAAAACTCTGCACTATCTCTGTGGCAGTATAAATATAAGCGTAAGCTTAACATAGCAGATTGTTGGCTATTGAATTTGAGAGGGCCAGAAGTTGTAAAAAACTAACTACATGAGAAATTTTCAGTTGGGATATCATTTTAAAAATATGTATTGATTAATATGAACTTCACACTGGATAACTAGATTATTTATGGACTCATAATTATAAAGACTTGGTTCTTTTTATTTTATAATCACCATCTTTTCACCCTTATATCACCAGCAAAGTTCAAAAGAAGATTCTGTTGCTAGGTGATCATATAATGAAGCTAATTTTTGGCTAGGTTCTTTCCCAGAGCTTAGAGAATCTAAACCAATAAAAGCGAAATATTAAAATTAACCGTTTCTCCGAGACAGGGTAAGCCACGCCCACCAGCCAATCAGAGCGGCTGTATGCAAATTAGCCCAGCCAACATGGCGGCCGCCACTCACAGACCTGAGTAAACAGCCCTTTCCATTGCGGCAGCAGCGAAAGTGAAGCTGCGCCCCTCAGCTCAGCTCCGATTAAACTGCC
>PVJC01024087.1:8892-25968 GCA_004026665.1 Murina feae
TCTCTCTCTCTCTCTCTCTCTCTCTCTCCCTCTCTCCCTCTCTCTCTCTCTCTCTCTCTCCGATGTATTCCCACCACTAAAAATTCTTACAGTATTTGTAGAGCATCATCTAGCATAATTCTGACTACTTCTTCAGCACAGGAGAAGCTAGGAGCCCAGAATGAGGTCTGGAGAGAAAGCTGAGGGCTATTTAGTGATCCATCAGACCCATTAAACTCCCGGCACCCCATAGACTGACCTAAAAATCCTGGGGCCAAAGAACAAATCCTGGCACACATGTATATCCCCAATTTTAAGACTCTAGACTCTACTTATGATTCCTATTTCTGACTTCCCTACAAGACAAGAAATCTGCTTAGGTTCTTACTTTTGAACTTGCCTGGCACTCCAGATTTCACATTCTAGGCCCTATGCCTTGCCTGAGGTCTTTAAATAAAAGGTTTTGTTAGTTAAAGATAACTCAGTGTATTGTTCTTAGAGTTCTTAACCATTGCAGATTAATGAGCCAAGACAACTAATCTGCTTTCTCAATGTACTGGAACTTAGTGCAACAGATCAGTAGGTGTGTTGCTGTGCTTGCATCTGCTTCTTATCTGTAGCATGAAAAGTTATTTAGTTAAAACTTGTAAAGTTTACAATTTATAAAGAAAAATACCATCTAATGTCCAATAAAATGATTAGTTTGGATTTTGTGGATTTAGAAATATTTTCTCTTTAAAAAAGGAGATGTATATTATTCTTTATTTCAGTCAGTGTACGCTTAATTTCTAGCTGGTCCTTTTTCATATCCTTGAGGGTCTCACTAAATTTATTGGCAGTCTCTAGAAAATTCTTGAAAAACCTAATAACCATGGTTTTGAACTCTATATCCTGTCATTTGCTTTCCTCCATTTCTGTCATTTGTGATCTGTTTCTTTGTCTCCGCATTTTGGCTGCTTCCCTGGGTTGATAGAGTGTCTTTCTGAGTTAGGTGATCACTGAGAGGAATTAACCGCTAAGCCACTTGGTTATGAGAGTCAGCTGTGTCTACAGTGCGAGAACTTCTGTGCTGGAGACACCCTTATGGGGCAAGAGTTGTTTCGGTGGGGCTTTTGTACTTACTGCATCTGCCCCAAGTGTGTCCCTTATGGATCTGACTGAAATAAAGAATAATATACAGAGATCTAACAGCAGACTAGAGGATCGCAAGAATCAAGTCAAAGATATGAAATATGAAGAAGCAAAACCCACCCAGCCGGAAAAGCCAAAAGAAAAAAGAATCCAAAAATATGAAGATAGTGTAAGGAGTCTCTGGGACAACTTCAAGCGTACCAACATCAGAATTATAGAGGTGTCAGAAGAAGAGAAAGAGCAAGATATTGAAAACCTGTTTGAAGAAATAATGACAGAAAACTTCCCATACCTGGTGAAAGAAATAAACTTCCAAGTCCAGGAAGTGCAGAGAACCCCAAACAAAAGGAACCCAAGGAGGACCACAACAAGACACATCATAATTAAAATGCCAAGAGCAAAAGACAAGGAGAGAATCTTAAAAGCAGCAAGAGAAAAGCAGTTAGTTACCTACAATGGGGCACTCATATGACTGCCAGCTGATTTCTTAATAGAAACTTTGCAGGCCAGAAGGGAGTGGCAAGAAATATTCAAAGTGATGAATAGCAAGAACCTACAGCCAAAATTACTTTACCCAGCAAAGATATCATTCAGAATTGAAGGTCAGACAAAGAGCTTCACAGACAAGAAAAAGCTAAAAGAGTTCATCACCACCCAACCAGTATTACATGAAATTCTGAAAGGTGTCCTTTGAGAAGAGGAAGAAGAAAAAGTAAAGATAAAAATTATGAACAACAAATACATATCAACAAGTGAATCTAAAAATCAAGTGAATAAAAAATCTGATGAACAGAATAAACTGGTGAATAGAATAGAATCAGAGGCATAGAAAGTGAGTGGACTGACAATTTTCAGGGGTTAAGGTGTTGGGGGTGCGGGAAGAGAATGAACAATAATCGTATACCTCTGGATGAGGACAGCGGGAGGCAAGGACAGAAGGTGGGGTGGGAACTGGGAGGAGGGGAGCTATGGGGGAAAAAAAGAGGAACAACTGTAATAATCTGAACAATAAAGATAAAGTTAAAAATAAATAAATAAATATAACCAAGTCTATTAAAAAAAAAAAAAAAAAGGAGATGGAAGAGGATGGTGATGGTGGTAAATAGCTCATGTATTCTACCAATGTCCTTAGTGCTTTTATTAACCCACTTAACCTGCACATCAACTTAGTCAGTCAGGCACTATTATTGTTAGATGATAAAACTGTGATTAGTACTTTACTGTTGCAGCCACAGAGCTAGGAATTGGTAGAACAAGGATTTAAACCCAGGTACTCAGGCTCTACTATACTGTTCTATTTCTTGCAGTGGTTAAAATGTGGTCTTTAATATTTCAATAGTGCAACTTAATAGATAAAATTTGAAAATATTTTCTACTTGTAATTTTAACTTAAACTTATCTTTTTTATTAATCAGAAACTAATTTTATTCACCCCAGTCATTCCATATAAAAATTACTCATAATGATTAAATGATTTGAAAAAATCATATGAGAGTCAATGCCAGCTATTTATAATTTGAAACAATGTCAGAGTTCTCTTGGTGGTAAAGAAACATTATCCTACCCTGTACCAAGTGTTGTGTGTGGAGATAAGAAAGTGGGAGCCAAAGAACCCAAGGCTATTTACTTAGAATATTGTTTCATCTAAGAAAAGAGAAGAAAACAATTATGATCATATTTTAAAATAACCATGCAACCATCTACTCTAATAAAAGTGTAATATGGAAATTAACAGTCTCTCCGAGATGTCTAAGCCATGCTCACCAGCCAAGCCACACCCACCAGCCAATCAGAGTGGCTGTATGCAAATTAACCCAGCCAAGATGGAGGCCAGAAGCCATGGAGTGAGCAGCAGTGGGTGCGGCACAGGCGGTGGTGAGTGTGGCACAGGCAGCAGCGAGCAGCGTGTGGGAAGGGGTGGGGCAGACGGCAGCAGGGGCAGGGCAGGTGTGACCCATCGGGGTGCGGCATAAACCTGTACAACCTGGACAAGGTACCCGAGACCCTGGAGTTCTTTGAGCTGCTGGGGCCAGACTATGGGGCCGGCTCCAAGGTGGGTGTCTTGCTCCTCGTGGAGCCTCTGGATGAGTTCCCTGTCCATGGCCCTATGGGGGCCCCGAGCTGGAGCCCAGGCTCTTTGAGCCTCTGGCAGTGATGGGGGGAAGTCTACCATATCCCGAGCCCTGGAGCGCCCTGGTCTGTCCCGCGACCAAGAAGCCATCCCTGGCAGACCCTCGTGGCAGCTCGACCTTGACCAAGCCCTTGCGCTGTGATGAACTCCCCCGGTGGGGACAATGGGCCAGGACCGTTGGACTCTTTCAGCCCCTTCTTCTCAGACTGCGTCTTGCCACCGCCCCACCAGGCATCCTGCGATCTGTGCACAGGCTACAGGCGCACCACTTACTGCAGCCTCTGGAGACGTGACGAGGTTTGGGAAGGGGACCCGGGAGAGAAGGGAGGGCCCCAGGACAGATGCGACATACCCTCCCTCCCATGAGAGACTGCTGTGGACACTCCAGGTCTCTCCCCAGATGAAAGGACAATCGGAAAATGCATGTGGATATGAAACCCATGGGGTGAGGGTTCCTACTGGGGGGCTTGGCCAGCCTGCAAACAGCCATCAGCCCCTCACCCAGGCTGGCCAGGCACGCCAGCAGGTGTATATCCCCCAAGGGGTCCCAGACTGTGAGAGGGCACAGGCTGGGCAGAGGGACCCCCCCCCCCCCAGTGCACAAATTTTTGTGCACCGGGCCCTAGTATTATAATAATGACTAGAAACTTACCACCTAAAATTTAGGCACAATTCAGCCTTATAAGCAGGCACCCTCAAAATCATCTAATCATTGTGCTATACCAAAGGTACTTAGCACAATACAAAAGACACAATGGGCTCTCCTTCTGCTCCAGATTTTTTTTAATTCTCAATAAGATTATTTCATTGCTTAACTAGACAATATTGGCTGTCTAAAATAGCAAAGAGAGGCAAGTATCCAAGAGGCTGTTTTAAATACTGGTTGGGGTAATATCTAGTATACAAAATACCTAAATTACAAAATGATATTATTGATCATAAATAGATCAAGGTGACTTAGCATCATAAAAGTTAATAGACATACCTCTGGCTATATTAGAACTTGCTTGAGATATACAAAACCTTTACATGGACTCATTCAAGCCTCAAGTCACCATGAGAGTTAGGAGTTATCTCCAGTTAATAAGTGAAGAATGAGAGAAATAAAAATGCCAAGTGTCTCTTTGAAAGCCAAACAGTATTGTCAGTGTAAATCTAGTATACTTTGCACTGCACACAGTACCTATGATTAGACGTGCACAGTTAAAAAAATAACTCCTTTGTACTTGTGATATTAATGAAGGGTATACAAAGAAATAACCAATACTCTAGCATAACTCTTATTTCAAAAATGATAAAACGGGACTGAAAAGAAATCATGTAATTAATTCATTACTAATACTTTTTTAAAAATATTATTTTATTGATTTTTTTTACAGAGAGGAAGGGAGAGGGATGGAGAGTTAGAAACATCAATGAGCTGCCTCCTGCACACCTCCCACTGGGAATATGCCTGCAACCAAGGTACATGCCCTTGACCAGAATCAAACCCGGGACCCTTGGGTCCACAGGCCGATGCCTTATCCACTGAGCCAAATCAGTTAGGATTATTACTAACACTTTTTATCCCACATAAGGGCATGAATATCATAAGCCTTTGGAAATTTATATAAAGCATGTGTGCGTTCTATCTGGCTATCTATCTAGCTATCTGTCTAAACTTTACATATTGTATATGTAAAGGTTTAATTTTAAGGTAAGAAGAACATCTACATCTGCATATTGAATGAATGTGCCCATATTCAAATCTATTGAAAATTTAGGTGCTTTTTGCATGGAGTGTGTTTACAAAAATATTAATGTTAATGTGATTGATTCAATGAGAGGCAAACATTATCAAGAGTTATATCCACATTATTTATTAATGAAAAAAATTTCATTGCTTGAAATGTAGAAAGCAGCTATCCATGTTTCAATATGCCTAGATAACTATTCCCAGTGATGTCTCATTATGTTGACTGCTTTCCAATACATGAAATGCACATTCAAATTGAAAATTCACAGAACAAATAAATATTTGCTGTCATGTCTACTTTTGGGAACTAAGATTTACAATTTGGTTGAGAAAGGAATATAAATGTGGAAGGAGCATCACTAATATAAATGGAAATTTCCCAACCTAACTCATTTTTCCCCCTTTACTCCATCACCAATCTGGAGTGGCTGTCAATACTGCCTGCAGTTGGAGCTATCCCTGCACCAGCTATATATTCACACTGGTGTTAAATAGATACTTTAACTCCAATTGAAAATCACCTGAAACCAAATAAAACGTAATAAGCAGGATTCAGCTTGTGTCTTTATATTTTTAACTAGTTGTACCCAGCCACGCGCTGCTGTGGCTCAGTCTGGTTAAATGAAAAAGACAGAAAAGAGAAAGCGCACGTTTCAAATGTTTAATTGCATAATTCTTGTGGGTATACAATGCGCCCTCCTGGGTGACTGCCTCTGGCATGCCGCCGCCCCTGCCCTGCCTGCCTGGTCTGGCCTTGTACACATGCGCCTCTGCAGCCCGGGCCCCCCAGCACCGGCCTGCACCCCCACTCCCCACATGCGGCCCTCACCCAGCACCCTGTGCCCGAAGCAGCCCAGCTACTCCCGACTCCCACTAGCAGAGGCCCTCTCTGAGTTGCCCAAAAACCAGAGGAAAAAGGAGCCGAGGAAGCTCCTCCACCTTCACCCACCACACTCCCCACGAGCCCTCTGCCACCAGTATGGGGAGGACCTTGGCAGCCACCCTCTCCTCTAGCCCCAGCCCAACCCTGGCCCAAGGCCCAGCCCTGCGCTGGTTGATATTTCACAACATGATAATTGGCATGCCAATTGAATTCCATCCCTGGCAGATGGAGTGAATTCCAAAATTCTGTTGGATAATTAAACACTTCATCTGCTTCCACAACAGTGTCAACGAACTTGTATGTGACTGCCTGGCTTTGAATGTTAGACTGAATAATATTGTTAAGTTTGTAGCGTGTGTTGCTTTTACATCCAACAAATGGTGCCGTTTTTCAAAAAAGCATGTTTTTACCTGTTGTTTTTTTTTCAAATAAAGCATGTTTTTACCTGTCACAGGTGTGACATCTATATAATATAGGTATATAAAAACATGTGAGTATTCAGATGCAAAGTTGTGTCAAATTTTCAAAGCAATTGGTGAAAAACTTTTGGATATTTGAGATTTTGAACAAGTGAACATTTACATTTTTATTTATATAGATAGAGGCCCAGTGCACAAAATTCATGCACAGGGGATGTGTCCCACAGCCCAACCTGCACCCTCTCCAATCTGGGAGCCTTCAGGGGAGCCCTCTCCAATCCAGGAGCCCTGACTGCTTAGGCCCACTCCCCATGGTTCTCCACTCTCTGCAGGGCCTGGCCACTCCACACCCACTGCCCAGAGATTCTCCATGGCCCAGAGGTTCTCCACGGCCAGGATGGGATGCTTGCCTCATTGTGGGCTTGATCCCTAGTTGGGGGCATGCAGGAAGCAACCAACTGGTGATTCTCTCTCACCGACGATGCTTTTGTCTCTCTCCCACTCCCTTCCTCTAGGAAATCAATGAAAATAAATTAAATTTAAAAAAAGAAGAAGAATGAATGGATAAAACAAAGCAAAAAACAGCCATTCTCCAGATCATTGTCCCAACCTCTTGAGATTCTGCTTCCCAGCAAGTGTAGACAGTTTGGCTCAAGTAAACTCAAAAAAGTTCTCTACAGGTTTGAATGTTTTTACATGAACATGATGTATACACCTGCTGGTTTCTGAGGGTGAGGAAACAGAATCAGTCCATGAGGACTGCTATGAAACTATAGAGGAGTCTGTTTTTGCTGCCAAAAGCCAGGTCACCCTTAGAAAAAGTGTAGAAAACCGGAAATGGGATTTACAAAGAGAAAACAGACAGAAGTGAACAGAGGGATGCTCCCATACTCTTTTTCACCCAGACAGGATGGTTTCTCAAACATCCTCCCTCCCTGAAGTTGGTGAGATGCAGCCTACGGGTGTGTGAGTCCGAGAAGCCCAAGGCAAGGTCCGAGGCTCTGAGGTCACAGGAGAGCTTTCTCCATTTGAATGAAACCTTGGAGTGAGATCCATTGGAATGAATTGCCCTGACCTCCTCTCCTCCCACTTGCTCCCTACCCCACTTCCTACTCCCCAAGCCCAGGATCTGCCTGCTCACAGCTGCCTCCCCTGAACATGCCAGGTGCAGGTGGATCCAAAAGAGTGGGCACTGCTCCCCACAGCAATGCCCAGCTCTGGAGGGTGCCAGCACCCTGCAGCCTGTGGTGCTGTGGTCCCAGGGACAGCAACACCCAACAATGGTGGGTCCTCAGCCTCCCTCAAGACCCAGGAAGAAAGACAACCTAAGCAGCAAGCCTAAGGGACTGCAGGACTCCAGCAGGGCGGCTGCTCACGCTACCTGCTCTCAGTGGCCACCACCCGGGACTAGAGGAGTCCAGTAGGGCAGCCGCTCATGCTGCCCACTCTCAGCGGCTGCCCCCCTGGGACTGGAGGACTCCAAGGGACCTGAGAGGACTGGGCACCGCCATCTTGTGGCTGTGGGCACCACCATCTTTGTGTTGGAATAATGGTTAATTTGCATATTGTCCTTTTATTAGATAGGACTAGCGGTCCGGTGCACAAAAATTTGTGCACTTGAGGGGGGGGATGTCCCTCAGCCTGGCCTGGGCCATTTTTAGGCTGCCCACAGTCCCTTCAGGGTTCGGGTCCCTACTGGAGTACCTGGCCAGCCTGGGTGAGGGGCTGTGGGCCGTTTTCAGGTTACCCCCAGCTCCCATTGACCCAATGTCCCAGCAAGGCTGGCTGGAATCAGGTTTCTGGGGTTTATTTATCTTCTATAATTGAAACTTTGTTGCTTTGAGTGGAGGCCTAGGCAGGGAAGGAAGCCTCTTGTTTGCTTCAGCTCCGTGGTGTCTATAATTGAAACTATGTTGCCTTGAGCAGAGGCCCAGCCTGCCGAGGCAGGCAGTTTCCTCCAAACAGAAGCCTCCTGTTTGCTCTAGCTCTGTGGCTGCCGGCCTCCATCTTGGCTGGGTTAATTTAGACACTCTGATTGGCTGGCAGGCATGGCTTGGCTGGTGAGCATGACTTACGTGTCTCGTGATGGTTAATTTGCATATTATTCTTTCATTAGATTAGATATTTTTATAATATATATATGGAATATGCAAATTAGGCTAAGAAGCCATAATGGGTCATGACCAAACAGGAGGAGATTGTGCACACAGGTAAGGCACGGAGCAGAGACAGAGACAGAGACAGGAGGCCAGAGAGCCGCTGCACCCTAGCTAAGGCTGGCCCCCCAGAGCCAGAGCAGACATGGATAGGGACAGGGGGCTAGCCTGCAGCTTCCATGGCCGAGCATAGGCCTGGAGAGGAGATGGCAGGCCCGCCTCCCATGGAAATAGTGTGGCTCTCTCCCGCCTCCCGCAGAATCGCCACGGGTCCCTCCTGGCTTCTGTGGGTACTGGCGGCTCGCTTCTACCTCCTGCAGAAGTTGCATGACTCCTGTGGGAGCAGCATGGCTCCTGGTGGCACCCTTCGGTTGCTGCCAGCTCCCGCGGAAGTGGCAGGCGGCCTACTGCGCATGATATCGTGTGATGAGCTACTAGTATTTGAGTAATATTAAATGGTTTTATTATTAACTACCATATGATAACTTTGTTAACTATGACTGGGAACCTAAGAGGTTGCAGAATATGTCTTGTTATGGAAAATGAACCCCTTATCTATGTCTAGGGTAAATTTTAGTTGGCTATACATACAATTATAAGTATCCCAATGGTTCATATGGTAGATACTGACTCACTAAATTGTAAAATCAAGGATTTAATTTTTATGTGTGTGTCAGAAAATGTACGTGAGGGACATATTTTTATTATTATTTATAACTCTGATTAGGGGCCTGGTGCACAAAATTCATGCACTCAGGGGGGGTGTGTTCCTCAGCCCAGCCTGCCCCCTCTCACATATTGGGAGCCCTCACGGGGTGTCCTACTGATGGCTTAGGCCGGCTCTCTGATCTCCTTGGGAAGTGGGTCTAAGCCACAGTTTGGCCTCCCTTTGTGGGAGGTGACCAGGCTAATTAAAGGAAGCCACCAGCCCCATCACCCTGCTGCTGCAGCCACCAAGGTGTTTTCATTAACACGGACTCCAGTCTCTTCACCATGAAGAAATGACAACATTGTTTAGGCATTTTCAAGATGTGTCTTTCATAGGATATGATATTTCTTTCCTTCTTTCTTTTTTATCCTCACCTAAGGATATGTTTCCATTGATTTTTAGAGAATGTGGAAGGGAAAAACAGAGAGAAATATCAAAGTGAGAGGAACACTTTCATTGGTTGCCTCCTGCATATGCCCTGACCTGGGCTCCGGCCAGGGAGCAGCCTGCAACCTAGGTACATGCCCTTGGTCAGAATTGAACCCAGACCCTGCAAGTCAGCAGGCTGAGGCATTTTACACTGATCCAAACTGGCTAGGGCAAGATATGACAATTCTTAGCCCTCCAGCAGTGGAACCTTCATTTTTATTCTCCAGGAGTGTGGTGGAAAAACCCTAGATCGCCTTTTTGGATTCTTATTACCCAAATTACTAAGAATATTACCAGTGGCATACAGAGAGCTTAGCCAATGAGCGGTCAGAAAAGGTGTTTCCTCTGTAGTTCATTCCGATCACCGGCTCCACCCCTGTCTCTCCAATCCCAGCTCCACCCCTGCCCAGGCCTGTAACCTCTGGCCAAAGATGCAGGCCTGGGCAGGGGACCCTGAAGCCCCTCTGATTGCCAACTTCACAGAGCCCAGGCCTCTGAGATCACCGGCTCTGATCCAACCCTCTGCCATCACCGGCTCTGCCCTTACCTCACTGGCAGCCTCTGGCCAAGGCTACAGGCCTGTGCAGGGGACCCCTAGACCCCTGAATTGCTGGCTCAGCCTGTGCCCAGAAACCTGCGATTGCAGGCTCTGCGGAACCCAGGCCCCTGCAATCTCTGGCCCTGCCCCTGCCCAGGCCTGAGGCTTCTGGCCCAGGTCTTATGCCTGGGTAGGGTACCCTCATACTCCTCCGATCACCGGCTCTGCCTTTGCTCATGCCTGAGGCCTCTGGTGAAGGCCTCTAGCTTGGGCAGGGGACCCCCAGCCCCTTCTGATTGCCTGTTCTGACTCTCAGGCCCCCTCTCCCTCGCCACCTATCTGGCTAACAGGCCTGACCACTTCAGTGGCAAGGCTGAGCCAGACTGGGCACCGCCATCTTGAGGCTATGGGCTTTGCCATCTTGTGGCCATGAGGAAGGCCATCTTGTGGCTATGGGCGCCACCATCTTGTGGCAATGGGGCGGCCATCTTTGTCACTGAGTGATGCCTAATTTGCATATTACTCTTTTATTAGATAGGATGTGGCTATGGGTGCTGCCATCTTATGTCCATGGGGATGGCCATCTTGTGGCTATGGGTGCTGCTATCTTGTGGTCATGGGGGTGGCCATCTTTGTCATGGAGTCATGCCTAATTTGCATATTAATCTATTATTAGACAGGATTGTTAGACAGGATGTGGCTAGGGTTGCCTCCATCTTGTGGCTATGGGCACCACCATTTTGTGGCCATGGGAGCAGCCATCTTTGTCACAGAGTGATGCCTAATTTGCATATTACTCTTTTATTAGATTACTAGGGGCCCAGTGCAGAAAAATTTGTGCACTCGGGGAGTGGAGGGTCCCTCAGCCCGGTCTGTGCCCTCTTGCAGTTTGGGACACCTCAGGGGTGGGGGGATGTCCACCTGCTGGCATGCCTGGCCAGCCTGGGTGAGGGGCTGAGGGCCATTTTCAGGCTGCCCACAGCCCCTTCAGGGTTCGTGCACTGAGGGGTGGGAGGGCTGGTGAGTGCAGGCGTGGACGTTTTCCACCAGAGGGCCCATGATTGCACACGCCTGGTGGACCCCCACTGCTGAGGGGACACACCTGGCGCAGAGCTGGGTGGCTAGCCAGGGGCGGACGCTGGTGCAGGATTCCTCATTGGGGCCCTGCTGCTGAGAGAACACACCCAGGGTGGATCCGGGCAGCGGACTGGCTTTGGATTCTCTGCACTGTGCATCAGACACTCCTGCACACCCTGTGGAGGCCCCCGGGGGGGGGGGGCGGATGAAGGCAGCGGACCCTGGACAGGTGCTCCCACATTCCCCTGCGGAGGCACCCGGGACAGAGCCAGGCAGCGGACCAAGGATGGCTGCTCCTGCACATCTTGAAGAGGCCCCAGGGGGACAGAGATAGGCAGTAGATTTAGGACAGCTGCTCCTGGATGCACCTCGGAGGCCCCTGGAGCTCAGAGCCTGGCAGCAGACCCAGGACGGGTGCTCCTAGAGGCCCCGAGGAGGCCCAGGGCTGGACCCCCCCTCAGCTGAGCTGACACACCTGACACAGCTGTGCTGGCTGCAGAGGCTCCCAGTGCAGAGCCGCCCTGCCAGCCTCCATCTTGACTGGGTTAATTTGCATACAGCCACTCTGATTGGCTGGTGGGCATGGCTTAGGCGTCCTGAAGAAACGGTCAATTTCAATATTACACTTTTATTAGTTTATTAGGGACCCAGTGCACAAAATTCGTGCATGGGGGGGGGAGGAGGGGTCCCTCAGCCCAGCCTGCCCCCTCTCACAGTCTGGAACACCTCAGTGGATGTCCTATGATAGCCCCAGTCAGCCAGGTGATGTGTGTGTGTGTGTGTGTGTGTGTGTGCCACTGGGGACCTGCCCCCAGCCGCATCTGAGGCTTGGAGCAATCCTCCTGTGAGTGTCTACCTGCTGGGGGCCTGCCCCCAGGCTTGGAGCAGGCACACCCTCTATCTTGATCTCTCAGACTCTTGCCCTCCCCTGCATGTTGTTCTCTTTTTTGAGCTGTGGCCAGGGCTGGGTGCTGCCTGCCTCCCAAGCTTGCCTACTGCTCACCTTCCTACAGCCACCAGAAAGCAGGGAAAACTCTGCCTCATGGTCAGGCCAGCCTTTTCCTGCTCCCTGATCCCCGGAAGGGACCTGGGGAGCCGCCAAACAGGCCTCCAGCCCCCAAGAGCTTGCTTTCCCACTCCCCAGTGCCCCCCCAAAGGGGGGTACACACCCTCACACCCATGGTGCACTCTCACACGCCAACTCTCTCCCACTCACCAGTCCCCCTGCTGCTTTCCTTTCCCACTCCCTGGTGCCACCAAGGGGTCTGGGGAGCTGCCAAGCAGGACCCTGGCCCCTGCAGCCTTGCTTTTCTGCTCCCCTGTGCCCCGCAAAGGACCTGGGAAGCCGCCAAGCAGGCCCCCGACCCCCACTGCCCCTTTCCCACTCCCCAGTGCCCTGCAAGGGGCCTGGGCAGCCACCAAGCAGGCTACAGACCCCCCCGCCACCTCTTACCCACTCCCTGGTGCCCCTTAAAGGGCCTGAGGAGCCGCCAAGCAGGCCACCAACCCTGCCACCTCTTTCCCACTCACCGGTCCTGGGTTCTGCACTGTTCTGCCCTGCAGCCACTCCGTGCACTCCGGAGGTTTCTCAGCCTGGCCTGTGACCTCTCGCAGTCTGGGACCCCTCTGGGGATGTCCACCTCCTGGCGTGCCTGACCAGGCTGGGTGAGGGGCTGATGGCTGTCTCCAGGCTGACCAAGCCCCCCAGGAACGTCCCTCACCCCATTGGGTTGTGGCTAGCATGGGTGACGGGCTGATTGGCGCTTTCAGGCTTTAAGGCTGCCCACAGCTCCCATTGACCCAATGTCCCAGCAAGGCTGGCTGGACGCAGGTTCTGGGGTTTGTTTATCTTCTATAATTGATGCTGTTCCTTTAAGCTGGGGCCTAGACATGTAACGAATCCTCCTCTCTGCTTCACCTCACCTTGTGGTGTCTATAATGAAACAATGTTACTTAGTGGTAAGGCCAGGCCTGCTGTTTCCTTCAGTTCCCGAGGATTCTATGATTGTTATTATGTTGCAAACGTGTGTTTTGCTTGAGGATGAGCGGAGTGGAGTGGGCTGCAGTTTCACTTTCACTCCTGCTGCAATGGAAGCTGCCATTTACTCAGGTCTGTGAGTGGTGGCCTCCATGTTGGCTGGGCTAATTTGCATACAGTCACTCTGATTGGCTGGTGGGCGTGGCTTACCCCGTCCCGGAAAAACGGTTAATTTCAATATTACACTTTTATTAGTTAAGATTTAATTGAAACACTGTTGCTTTAAGCTGAGGCCTAGGCAGGTAAGGAAACCTGTTTGTTTCAGCTCCGTGGCTTTTATAATTGAAACATTGTTACTGTGACCAGAGGCTCAGCCAGCCTAGGCAGGCAGTTGCAATGGAAGCCTCTGATTTGCCCTAGCTCCATAGCTGCTGGCCTCCATCTTGGCTGGGTTAATTTGCATACAGCTTCTCTGATTGGCTGGGAGGCATGGCTTGGCTAGTGGGCATGGCTTAGGTATCTCGGGTGATGGTCAATTTGCATATTACTCTTTTATTATATTAGATTAGATAGTATATGCTTGTTGATAAAACTAGGACATTTTTAAGCATATAAAAATCCATTGCAATTAAAGGACCATCATATCTAAATTCTAACCTAGGAACTAATACTCAAAGTTTTTTGTCTTTCCCTAAAAGACCTTTTCTTTCTGGAGAAGGACATTGATGCAACATGCCTCAATTACATCCATTGAAAGAGAAATCATAAAGATGGAATGTAAAAAAAATTACAGTATAACTCATAATAATATTGGATTCTATATTATTAGACTTGGTGGTCCACTCACACACAGGTGAATGTTCATCTCAATACTCCCCACAACACCTAGCATAATGCTCTGTTCATAATGCTCTGCTCCTAATAGGTTCTTGATAAATGTTTGATTATTCTGATTATATGTTGAATCCATAAACTAATGTTATTTATCCTGCCAGTGTCCATTTTGTCCTCTAGAGAGACTTGGGTAAGAGTAACATCTACTTGTTTGTACCATTTACTCACATAGAGTTGCTTTTATATTGTTATTCTTGAAATCATAGGAGGTTAGAGTTTGTTGTCATATTTAGAACAATCTATAAAGTTAGAATGACATTGACAAGTAGGCTGCAGCCCAGGATGCATAAACAGTCACCAAGAAAATAATAAACATTGACCTTAATTTAGTAGTCAGGGTCTTCCAAAGAAACAAAACCAACAGATGAGAGAGAGAGAGAGAGAGAGAGAGAGAGAGAGAGAGAGAGAGATTACAAGGAATTGATTCACATGATTACAAAGGCTAAGTGCTAAGATGAGATAAGAGACCCAGAGACTTGGTATAGTTCCAGCCTGAGTTTGACGGTCTGAAAACTAGGACAGCCAATGTTTTAATATATATATATATATATATATATATATATATATATATATATATACACACACACACACACACACACACACACATACTAGGGGCCCGGTGCACAAAAATTTCCTCAGCCCAGCCTGTGCCCTCTTGCAGTCTGGGACACCTCAGGGTGGGGGGATGTCCACCTGCTGGCATGCCTGGCCCGCCTGGGTGAGGGGTTGACGGCCATTTTCAGGCTGCCCACATCCCTTTCAGGGTTTGTGCACTGGGCGGTGGGAGGGCTTGTGAGTGCAGGCCTGGATGTTTCCCACCAGAGGGTCCACGATTGCACACGCCTGGTGGGCCCACACCGCTGAGGGGACACACCTGGTACAGAGGTGGGTGGCAAGTCAGGGTGGACACTGGTGCAGGATCCCTCGGTGGGGCCCTGCTGCTGAGCAAGCACACCCGGGGTGGAGCCGGGCAGTGGACTGGCTTTGGATTCTCTGCACTGTGCAGCAGATGCTCCCACATGCCCTGTGGAGGCCTCTGGGGGGCAGATGAAGGTAGCGGACCCTGTACGGGTGCTCCCATACACCCCCGAGGAGGCCCCCGGGGCAGAGCCAGGCAGCAGACCAAGGACGGCTGCTCCTGCATGCCCTGCAGAGGCCCCCACGCTCCCGCATGCCCCCGGGGAGGCCACCAGGGGGAGGAGCCAGGCAGTGGACCCGGAACAGGCACTCCCGGACTCCCCGCAGAGGCTCCCGGGGGGTGGAGCCAGGCAGCGGACCCAGGACAGCTGCTCCTGGATGCCCCGAGAAGGCCCCAGGCTGGACCCCCCTCCCACTGAGTTGACACACCTGGCACAGCTATGCTGGCTGCGGAGGCTCCCAGTGCAGAGCCGCCCTGCCAGCCTCCATCTTAGCTGTGTTAATTTGCATACAGCCACTCTGATTGGCTGGTGGGCATGGCCATGAACAGAGGCTCAGCCAGCCTAGGCAGGCAGTTGAAACAGAAGCCTTTGGTTTGCCCTAGCTCTATGGCTTCCGGCCTCCATCTTGGCTGGGTTAATTTGCATACAGCCACTCTGATTGGCTGGGAGGCATGGCTTGGCTGGTGGGCATGGCCATGAGCAGAGGCTCAGCCAGCCTAGGCAGGCAGTTGCAACAGAAGCCTTTGGTTTGCTCTGCTCCGTGGCTGCTGGCCTCCATATTGGCTGGGCTAATTTGCATACAGCTGTTCTGGTTGGCTGGGAGGTATGGCTTGGCTGGTGGGCACGGCTTAGGTGCCTCAGGTAACGGTCAATTTGCATATTACTTTTTTATTATATTATATATATACTCTAATAAAAGAGTAATATTGAAATTAATCCTCTCTCCGAGATGCCTAAGTCATGCCCACTAGCCAAGCCACTCCCACCAGCCAATCAGAGCAGCTGTATACAAATAAATTCAGCCAAGATGGAGGCCAGCAGCCATGGAGGTGGGTGCACACCCACCAGGGCGGGTGTGGGGGGAATGGCGGGCCTCGGGGTGGGTGGGGTGGGCAGGGCTGGTGGTGGGCCTTGGGGCAGGCAGGGCAAGCAGGGTAGGCTTGGCCAGCCTACAAGCTGCCATCAGCCCCTCACCCAGGCTGGCCAGGCATGCCAGTAGGTGGACATCCCTGGAGGGGTTCCAGACTGTGAGAGGGCACAGGCCGGGCTGAGGGACTCCCCCCCCACCCCCTGCAACAGTGCACAAATTATTGTGCACTGGGCTCCTAGTATATATAGATATATAATTAATTAACTATATATTAATTATTAATGATATATTAATAACATTATACATACCATTAATAATTAATTATGTATACAGAGAGAGAAGAGCTATAATTTTCAAGGCAGAATGGTTGGGTTGTGGAGAATGGAAACATGTCTAAGAAAGAATTGCTGCCTCCAAGGTTACTTACATTATTACTAGGGAGACAAAACACATGCAGCAGGAAAAAAACAACTAACACAGGTAGCATGTGCTGTGCTAGGTTAGAGTCACAGATTACGTCTGATTTAGAGTGCTTTTAACTCACAGATAATGCTAAACATGTAAATATATTTGTCAATTATGAACTATAATGAAAAGCTCAGCCATCTGATAAATTTTTAAAATTTGAAACAGCTTTATTATTCATTTTATTTATAAATACTAGAGGCCCGGTGCACGAAATTCATGCACGGAGTGGGGGTGGTGGGTGGTGGTGGTGTCCCATAGACCAACCTGCACCCTTTCCAATCAGGGACCCTTTGAGGGATGTCCGACTGCCCGTTTAGGCCCGATCCCACTATTGGGATCGGGCCTAAACGGGCAGTCGACATCCCTTTCATAATCCAGGACTGCTGGCTCCTGACCTCTCAAATGCTGATTGCCCCTAACCACTCCCCTGGCAGCCTGATAAACGCCAAACTGGTCCTGTGCTGGCCTGATTGACCCTAACTGCCTTCCCCATACCAGGATGGCACCCCCAACTGTTCTCCCCTGCAGGCCTGAGTCCC
>PVJC01024088.1:0-25852 GCA_004026665.1 Murina feae
CATCGTCATCATCATCATCATCATCTTTATTTATTAAATGGCTCTAACATTTACTAAGCATCTACTATGAGCCAGGCTATGTTAAGCCTCATAGGCACTTAATCTTCACAATAACCTCAAGAGATCAGCACCCTTACTAATCCCATTTTACAAAAATGTCTTCCAATCAAAGGTCCACGATGCCCTAAAACCAGGCAGCATATATTTAAAAAGGGGAAAGTGTTCAGGACTAAGTTGCAACCCTCCCAAAATTAATATGTTGAAGTCCTAACCTTTAGTACCACAAACTGTGACTATTTGGAGATAGAGTCTTTAAAGAAGTAATTAAGTTAAAATAAGGTCATTAGGGTAGGCCCTAATCCAACATGACTAATGTCCTGAAAAGAAGAAAACTTGGACACAGACAGATACAGAGGAAGAACCATATGAAGGCACAGGAAGAAGCCCAGGACAAAGACCACAGAAGAAACCAAGCCTGTCAACACTTTGATCTTGGACTCCGGCCTCCAGAACTGTGAGATGGGTCAAGCTTCTGTTGTTTGAATCGCCCAGTCCACAGAGCCAACTCAGACAGGGAGCAGTGGCCCAGGGGTGCCTTAGAGGAACCAGGGGAATCAAGTCGACGGGTAGCACGGGGACCCTGTGCAGAGGACCTGACCACTGCATGCCTTTGCCTTGTCCTTGGCTGCAGGGATCCTGAGGATGGACCCCTTAGCATTCTCAGCTGAGCTCTGAGGATGGCAAGCCCCTCACAAGGTTTGGAGTAGTACAGCAACAGTGTGGGAGATGGTTTCATCCTTGCCAAGATCAGGGCTTTAAGTCAATGGGATGAAAAACTGGAAAAACTGTTTTAAAGACAAAACCTAAAACAAAGCAAAGCCATCATACTTCTTCTACTCTATAGACTTGTATACATCAATCCTTCATGAGAGGTAAGGTCCGAGGGGCAAGCCAATGCTTCCACCAGCTTGAGAGCAAAACTGGTACCCCCAAGGAATCCACATTCCCACACCACATGGACAGGGCCCTGAGAGGGGACCTCATTAGAGACATCATTGAGTAGGTCAGTAACTCTGTTTGGGCTCTTGGGTTCCTGGAGGTAAATTAATTATTAAAGGCAAGAGGCAAAAACATAGTCATGGTTTGGTTAAACTAAAGTTGGTCTAGTCAGAGTGGGGTGGGAAAGAGGGTTTCATAAATTCCAGTCAGCCCCCTATGGAGGTGCTATGGAGATCCACGTTGTCCTGGAATCTGCAATCAACACAGAACTCAGCTGAAGTACAGAAGGAATAGGGCTTCAGGTGTACAGGATGATGGGGCCTAGAGAGGGGGGAGCGGGAGGGGCATCCTGAAACTTTAAGAAAGTTCGATTTCTGTGTTGAGAGCAGACTTTACTATAAGCACAGGTTACTAGGACAACGAGAAGACAAACCAAAGCTAGGAGTGTGAAACAAGGAGGATGTCCTGGAGGAAGCTCCAAAGGAGGAAGGAGACGAAGCTCTAAGGATGGAGGAAGATGTTTTTTCCATGGAAAGTGTGAGTAACTCAGGAAGGTTCAGTGGGTAGCAGACAGGAAGTCATCAATGAAGGGGAGCGGTGGGGGGCTGCAGGGAGGGGGGGTGCTGTGTGCATGTATGCACACAAGTCCTGGGACTTTAATGGGGAGAATTATCTGGTCAAATCTCCTGGGAGAAGTTGAGCTAACAGTGGGGTATGGAGAGAGCTGTGGGAATTTAGCAGCCCCTTCAGTGGTGAAGGGCAGGCAGGGATAAAGGGTCCTGCAAGAAACCTGCTGGATTTTCAATCAAGTTGCAACTCAAGTGATACCCAAATATGTCAAATTTCTCTTTTATCATTTCCTCACCATCTTCCAGTAAGCAGAGCACACCATCTGCACAACATTGGGTCAGAGAACTAAAACCCAACAGAAAATTGCACTACAGTGCAATCTGTTCACTCAGACATACCTGGAATATTAGCTGGGACGTGTGTGTCTTATCTAAGTATTAGGGGCCTGAATGTTCTGAAGTGCTTCCCTGCTGGCCTGGCTGAGAGGCAGTTCCAGGTGAACCATGGAGGGGTAGGCTTCCGTGCCCACTGAGCTTCTCCCTTGCTCCTAATTCACATTTCTCACAGGCTCTGCAAATGTTCCTCATGTGCTGACAGGTTATATAGCTCAAAGCATGCCGCCAGCAGGAGTCCAGGGCTGAGCAAGAACTAAAGAGTGCAGCGGGGAGGTAACGTGAGAAGGATGTTAAGTGACAAGGGCAGAAGATGGCCTGCCTGCTCTTCCCAGCTGTCTCCGCTCTTAGGCCTGCTGACGTGTCCTCTGCAGCCTGCGGCATCGGTGGCCCTTCTCAGACAAGTCAAATAAACTCCTCAAACCTTAGTTTCCTCCTATGAAAAGCAGGCTTAGTAATGCCTGCTGTGTAGGGCTATAGGGAGGGGGCAGGTATCGCATAGGAACAGCTCGTAACACATCCCCTGGCACACCGCGTCCACTCAGGAAATGCTCTATGTGATGATGCTAACAGGAAAACTTAGATCATGCTTGGCTACACACCAGGAATGGCTCTAAGCACTTTATATATTGGACCAGTTTAATCCTTCACAACCATGTGAGATAAATTTCATTACCATCTCCACGGAGAATAATACTAAGGCACAGGGAATCTGGTAACATGCCATGGTCGCAGAGCTGGCAGACCTCGGAGACAACCCGGCGGCCTGGCTCCAGAGGACAGGGGTAAATAAATAATGAACTGATTAAGAAGTTGATGTGTTGGTGGACGGATGAAGAAATGATTTTCAGTAAGGGACTGGTTATCTAAATAGCACATGAACAACTTGAAGGCTGGAAGTTCTAGTCTGCCCCCACACTGCCCAATCATCCAGGATTACTCTGCAGTGCCTCACCTGCCCTGCGCTGGAGGGAAGGTGCCAGGCACCCCTTACTGAAATAGGAGTAGCATGCCATAATCTGGGAAGTTAGAACAGAAATGACCCAGAGATCACCTAACCCCTCCCTAGTCTTATATTTGAGGGGACTGAGACAAGAGAGGGGAGTCAATCAAGCCAGCGTCACCCAGAGCCAGCTGATACCCTGCTCCATGCTTGACATTGTTTCCAGTGTAAGGAAAGCCACATCTAGAATCCGGGAGAGGCATTATGAATGGATAAAAAAACAAGTCGTAAGAATTGAATGCGCTGTATGGCAGATTGCTTTCCAATGAGCTCTCTCTTTGTTGCAAGCAGATTGCTTTCCAATGAGCTCTCTCTTTGTTCTTTCAGGGCAGTGAAGTCATCAGGCCTTGCCTCTCCCCCAGCCCTGCCTCGTGCCTTTAGAGAAATCATGGAGGACACGTAGGGAAGGGGCCACTTGCTGATTACCCAAATAAGTCTAGAGCATTCCAGATTCCTGCCCAGGGACACTTGCTCCCATCTCTCCCTCCGCATGAATCCTCCCACTCCCACCCCTATTTCCCCATCTACATCTGTCTCAGCTGAGTACCTCAAAAGCCACCCTCTCTATGAAGTACCCTCAACCCTCACAGCCAAAACCACATCCTGGGCTCCAGAGATGTGCCAGGCCCAACAGGAAGTCCTGTTCCCACATGAACCAGACCTGGGTGTGCATCCTGCCCTCTGTCCACTCCATGTGCCCAGCCTCCCTGTCCCCTTTCCCCCACATGTTCAACGGGGATGATAATAAGTCTCTCTTTGTGGGTTTGTGTATATGAGATTAATATACGAACATACAGCACAGGGCCTGGCGCTCAATAAACGGCAGACAGGACAGCCTCCCTAAGTCTTATTCCACATGGCTGTTTTGGTTTATGGTGCTGGGTTTGCATTGGATTTCTCCTCCTCAGGAAATACCTACCTTGTCAGGAACTGGGAGGCCTGCCCTCTCCCCACTCCTGCTGCACTGAGCCCCGCACAAAATCGCACTCAGTGTGAGTGTTCCATTGACCTGGACACAAGCAGGATGAGTTCCCTGTAGCCAAGAGCAAGGGGTCGGCCTTGGTAGAAAGCCTACATGACTGTCTCTTCTAAACAGGTTTCCGAGGCTCTGGGTGGAAATGGGGAGTGGCGATCACTCTCAGCTCCCATTGCTAGTTTCCTTCTGGATGATAAAGTAATAACCCCTCCAGCTGAGGACGTCAGATAGTCCAGGTCAGGGTCCGTGCACTCTAAACTCATTTAATGTTTACTAAAATCCCATGAGCTAGATATCATTATGATTATTTATGGATGCAGAGATGGAGGCTCAGAGAGGTTACATCACCTGAAAAAGGTCAGAGACCGAATGAGCTGGGGTCTGACTCGAGGAGGCTTGACTCCCAAGTCCATGCCCCCAGTCCAGGTGTCTGAAACTCCTTCCCGCCACAGGTTTTTGTAAGATATTCAAGTTAAGAAGGGTTTTTACACTTTTAAATCATTTGCGAGAGAAATCAAAAGGAGACTAACATTTTGTGACATGCAGAAATTATATGAAATTCTAATGTCAGCGTCTATAAACAAGGCTTTATTAGAATGCAGCTCCATCTGTTCATGAATGTATTATCACCTGGCTGCTTTTGTGTTACAGAAGTACAGGGGTATTTGTAAGAGAAGCTGCATAGCCCGAAAAAGCCTAAAATATTTACTATCTGGCTCATCCCAGAAAGGGTTTGCTGACCCCTGCTCAGTGCCACACAGATAAACTTCCTGCACAGCAATTGTCCCTTTCAGAAGTTCTGCTACAAAGGGTGCTGTCCCATCCCTGCAGCCTCAACCCCAGTCGAATTCCAACTTCTCCTTCACCTGCTGAGCCAGCCTGGGCAGTCATAGCTGTCACCAGCTCCCGCAGAGATTTGCAAGGCAGCACTGAGGGCAGCCTCCAAACTCTGCGGGCAGGGACAGGCCAGAGCACGCCTAGAAGGAGAGGCAAAGGATTTAGACCCAGAAGTCAGCTCGGCTGCTTTAACACCTTCATCCCTTGATTCATGGTCTCCTGCCCCATCTTGTTCAGCTGTGAACGTGCCCGGGCCCCTAACAGGGACAGCCAGGCTGGGACTGATGGAAGTGCAGGGGCCTCAAGCCCCAGGAGGCTTTGTCCAGCCTCCACCTGGCAGCCTACAGAGGCCTGGTTCCACAGAGCCCTGGGGAGGAGGGGTGGTGGCGGAGGGCCTCAGGCAATTCTCTCCTTGTCCCAGCCTCAGCTCCTGATGTGTAGAATGAGAGGCTAGCCTGGCCCCCACTTGCCCAGGCTCCTGCAGAAAGCAGGCCTCCCCTTCAGGTGGCATACACACTCCAGGTTTCTACAGCAGCCTTCAACCTGCCTGTGGGGTGAGCTCCAAAGAACAGATCTTGCTCTTTGTGACATTCCTTCATTCAGCAAAAATTTTTGAGCCCTGGCTGTGTGTCCAGCTCTGTTGAAATATAAAGGAAGTAAAAGTAACAGCAGAGCTTTCAGGATACAAGCTGTACCAGATGGCAAGCTACAGAACTCTCCCAGCCAATGCAGATTCCTAGGACAATACTGAGTGCCAGCTGTCTACTAGGTATACTCCCGGTGTGTTTGCAGCCATACTTTTATTTATTTTTTTAAATATATTTTTTATTGATTTCAGAGAGGAAAGGAGAGGGAGAGAGAGAAAAACATCAATGATGAGAGAGAATCATTGATTGGCTGCCTCCTGCATGTCCCACACTGGGGATCGAGCCCACAACCCAGACATGTGTCCTGACTGGGAATCAAATAGTGACCCCCTGGTTCATAGGTCAACACTCAACCACTGAACAACACAGGCCAGGCCAGCCATGCTTTTATTGAAGCCACAACACTTCCTGTGGCCCAGGCATCCTTAGACCCATTTACAGATTTGGAAACCGAGACTCCAAGGTTGCTTGAGATCAAAAGGCTGTTAAGAGGCAACAGTAGGGTTTCAATGCAGGTCTCACTGGTTCTAAAATCTCCCTACCCCCAGGAAAAAAAAAACAACAAATCCCCCAGCTTCCCCAGTCAGAGTGCAGTTGGGTGCCTGCATAGGTGCAGGATGGGGATTTTAAGACAAATTCCTTAGGAAAAATCTTTAACTGCACTATAGTGTGATGACCCACATGCTTGTCTGTATCCCTGTTGGACTCATGCCAGGGCATGACCTTGTATTCTTGTTCATCCCAGTTCCTATCATGGTGCTGAGTAAGTGCTTATAAAATAAGAGTGGCAGGTACTTTCTGGCTCCAGGGCATGATAACCCAGAGGTTAAGAATAAGATGTCTAAAATCGGACCCTCTAGGTTTCAGTCTTAGCCCTATCGTTTACTTGTTATTTAACTTTCTAAACCTTGATTATTTCACTAATGAAATCAAGAGGATTATTGTTCCTGCTGCCACTCAGCTGTTGTCAAGCTTTGAAGCCAACAGCTCCACTCTTGTGGCTCCTTCATTATAGCCTAAAATCCCCCCATTAAAAATCCATTGCTGTGTCATGATCATATTCTTTTGGAATGTTGAACCAGCACAGGCATGCTCCCTACCCCCAGGACTGCCCTGCCCAAGGCTCCATGATACTGAGTAAAATTCGTGGGGTTGTTTTTAATTGAATTTACTGTGACATGTATAATAATAAAAGCATAATATGCTAATTAAATTGGACAACCTTCTCAACGAAGCCAGGGCTGTGAGGGAAGCCCAGGTCCCAGATGCCAGAGGGAAGCCATTACCAGCAGCTGGGGGAAGGAAGGCCTACCTTGCATGAATTTCGTGTAGCAGGCCTCTAGTTGGTTAATAAAATTATATAGGTTTCAGGAGTACAATCCTATAACACATCATCTGTATATTGTATTGTGTGTTCACCAGAAGTGCTTCTTAAGACCGGGAACCTGTTCTTTCAGAGCCTCTATACCAACCAAGCAGGCTCAAATGTACCTGAGTTAAATGAACTGTGTCCACATATCTCAGAAGCATATTTCTAAGCTTGCTTTTGAAGAGGTTTGCCTATCAGTAACTTATTAAATTTATGGTTGCTTATGGTTCCCTGGTATTTTAATAACTGTGTTCCCTAGAATTCCTATAAAATACAAAAACCTCAACTAAAGTTGTTTTCATGGGAAATTTTTCATTGCTAAATTTCATAGTTAATGAAGGTGCCATAAGTTTAATTAAACATATATTAGTTTTTGATCTTGCAATTTCCCTTTAGCATCTTCTTTTTGGGGACTTAACAGTTTCCTAATTCCTGCAAAGCTCAGAGTAATGCATACCAGTGAATTAGAGACAACAGGTAGGAGCTCACCCCCACTACTTCTCAAACCAATTCACTCTTAGAACACCAGTCCTAAGGGAACGGAGGTGTGTTCCTCACTGCCAGTCAAACAGAGCGAGTCTCCTGCCCATTCTCACTCCACAGATGCTGCTGATGCAGGAGGTGATGGAAGCCAGGGGTTCTGGTCTCCCCCCTTCCCCCGCCACACACCATTCCTGAAATAACCTGCTGTGCAGGGGCTGCCCCTCCCTCCTTTGGTGCCTCCCTTCAACCCTTCTGGCAACTCCATAAATCACCAAGGCTTGGTGAAAAACCCCTTCTCAGGTTTCCCAGAAAGAATTACCATTAAGTAAAACAAACGGGGGAGGGTGGTGCTTGAAGGTCTTGAAGGCTGATCCAGGCAGAAGCAGTTGCCAACAGGGCCTTTGTTTTTCATTACAGAGCACACTGCTCTCCTGCAGCTTCATTTTCATTTCCATTTGCGGGGGTGGGGGCAGGGGGAGTAGGAGGAGGGAAAGGAGACCACTGCGGAGGGGGAGGGGGTGGGAATAGTGCTGTGAATAAACATACATATGAAGGTGAGGCCAGTCTGGAAAAACAGCCAGATGACCAGGATGAAAAGCTTCTGTCATAGAGTCACAATTTCTCTTTCCTTTTGGGGGCCCAAGGGAGTTCTGCTAGGCAAGGCCAACTGTCTGATGTACAGGATGTGGAAGCAAAGGGACTGCTGTGTGATACTCTCACTCCTACACCTCAGAGAGCACACACAGAAGACACACACTGACCAGTCCTTGGTATGCACAAGTGTCAATGTGTTATTCACTGATTGTATCCATTTTCCACTTAATTAACTCCTATTCTTGCTCAATGCTTAGCCTAGGTCCCTCAGGCCTGTTGAGTACAGGCATCAGGAGCAACCAGAAAGCACTGCCCTGCAGTCAACTATGATAATGATAATAATAACAGCTAACATTCACATTTCTTTCTTGTGCCAGATGTTTTGCTAAGCACTGCAATCCTGTCTCATTTAAATCTCAGAGCAACTCACTGAGACAGGGGTTGTTATTATCTCCACTTTATAGATGGGAAAATAGATGTTTGGAAAAGTTAAACATCTTCCCAGAGTCACGCAGCTAGGGAAAGGCAGAGTCAGAAAAACCTAGGCAGCCCTAGCCTGGTAACTCAGTTGGTTAGAGCATCATCCTGATATACCATGGATGCCAGTTCAATCCTCAGTCAGGATACACACAAAAATCAATCAATGAATGTATAAATAAGTGGAACAACAAAGCCAAGTTTCTCACTCTTTCCTTTCCTCTCCCTCTCTTTAAAAATCAATCAATAAATAAATTTTTTTAAAAAGAAGCACATGAAAAAATGTAATTTATTTTTTTTTAAATACAAAGAAAAACCCAGGTAGTGGGGCTCAAGCCGACCCTCTGGACAGGTGCCCTCTACCACCTTATTAAATGACTCCTGCTTGCTCTACAGGTAAGCTGGTGATCTGAGTACATGCCCATCATGGTCATGCTCTAGCATGATAGAAGATGCCAAGTTTCAAGAGAGAGATCAGGGTGAACAGGGTGGGGTTCATGGGCTTTCTTGAGGAGTGAGTTCTCTATCAGAGGCATTCTGGCTACAAAGGAGGCAAACTATTCACCCAGACCTGAGATGCTTGTTGATAAATGAGAAACACCAGGAAGACTGAATACTTGCTTCTTAAAGGACGCACATTTTGTCCTCAATATCATTTCACAACTTCAACCAATTGCATAATTCCCACCCCCTCTTAAGAATGAGATTTCAGCACCATCAGCTTTCCCATGTGAACTTTCCTGACACTGCCAGGATAGATTAAGTGACCCTCTTTTGTGGTTCCACAGCTACCAGACCAAACCAGCGCTTATTTTAAAGAAATAAAACCAAAGACTGAATTCTCAAAGAAATCCATAGTTTTTCAGCACAGCTAGCTTACCACCTACTTTATATGACCTTGGGCAGATTGCTCCTCTTCTCCCAACTAAGTTTCCTCAACTGCAAAATGAGGCTCATAAGAGACCTGCCTCCACAGTATTGGCTAAAGGTAAAACACGCCAAGTTCTTTGTCAATTTTAAGCCAACAGAGAGAAGATGTCATTATTCCTCATTCACTAATCATTTACCCTAATTAGCTGTTGCACAAAGTGAGTACCAGATTCTACCATTAAATTGTTTTATTAGAAGAGATAAAAAGGCAACACAAATTAAAAACACACACACACACAAGAAAAAAACCTTGTTAGCATAAGAGCACAGTGGACATAGAGCTTGGAAAGACAGTCTTGAACTGAAGTCAACAGCAGCCTGGACCAGAAATGCCAAGTTCTCCAACCTTTGCACCACACTCCGAAGGGCACTGGCCCCTGACTCACAGGTAACACAAATATTTTTTACTCTAATGTACTTCTTTGTTTAACATACTCATCCCATTTTCCATGGGTCCTTTCCACGTGTATCAATATTATTACTGCCTTTTATGCACTAACCCCCAGTTTTGAGTGTAACAAAATTATGATAGGCATTTGTTTAAAATACCAGTTTCTGGGTTCCACACCTAGAGACTCTGGGGTGGGCCCCACAAGTCTGCACCTGTGCGTGACACCAGACCCATTCTTTCAGAACCTTGGCTTCAGGTTAGGTAAGTCCCAAAGGGCACAGACTGTATCATTTAGCTGCCTGATATATCACCAATATTCAATACTCAAAAAAGGTGCTTGCTAGCCCTAGCCAATTTGGTTCAGTAGATAGGGTGTCAGCCAGTGGACTGAAGGGTCCCAGGCTCGATTCTGGTCAGGGGCACATGTCCAGGTTGCCAGCTGGATCCCCAGTAGGAGGCAGCCAATTAATGATTCTCACCATTGATGTTTCTCTCTCTCTCTTCTTCTCCCTTCCTCTCTAAAATCAATAAAATATTTTTTTAAAAAAGATACTTGCTAATAAATGAGAAATACAAGAAAATCTGAACACTTGCTTCTTAAAAGACATATGTGTTGTCCTCAATATCATTTCACAACTTCAACCAAATTGTGTAATTCTCACTCCTCCTTTAGAATGAGATTCCAGCACCATCAGCTTTCCCACATGGACTTTTCTGTCACTGACAGGTGAGATTATGTGACCCTCCTTTGTGGGCCCTTGGCTCCCAGACTTTATACTATTCTACTTGTTGATTTTACTGCTAGTCTTTTCCCACCAGTAGGAAGCTTCCCCTATTCCTGGAGGACAAGAGCTGTGTCCCCTTTTCTTTTCATCATCTAGACCAATGATCCGCACTACATCAGCAGTGGTTAATGGAATGAACCACAAAGGATAAGCAATGAGATGAGAGAGGGCAGTGACCCGCCCTGTGATGTCCCAGTACCAAGACCCTCCGATCCTAGGGTGAGCCACATAACTGTGCATGGTTGTTTCTCAAGGAATGCAGATTTTGACTTTGTCCATGGCTTATGAGTTTTGAGAAATTATTTCAAGGATGGGCATCCATAGATGTTCCTTTTAATGCTGTGGAAGGGTCTCTTTTTTTTAATACAAATTATGACATCTTAGGGCAGGTGTTTCAATTGGCTTATGTCACTCACACTAAGATTATGTTTGTTTACGTAGCATATCGTCATCAATTATATAATTCTTCACCAATATCTGTTTACCTCCTGTAAGGGGATCATGCTTACCCACATTGTTAAACTCCTAAATAGCCATATGGCTCACATTAGTCCAGAAATGTGGACAGAAGCAATCAGAGTCACTTCTAGATGGATGCTGTAAGAATCTATCTGTGTTTCGAATGCCCAGGTTCCAGAACAAGGATGATAATGAGAGGAATAGAGTTCCAAGCTGACCCATAGTGAACACAGAGTGGGTGCAACAAGTAACCATTTCTTCTATAACACTGCCATTTAGTTGTTATGGCACCATAAACCTGGCCTTTCCAGGCTTGTGTCCAGATGCCTTTACGTCCCAAATTTTTAATCAGTGAAAATGTTCACACATAACTAGGCTGGTTTTGTGATTTTAAGAAAATATATTTCTTAAAAATACCTCTGTGGGCCCTAGATTCCATGCTTGTAAAGTGAGGGAAAGAATAACATAATAACAATATCAAATCTTATTTTTTTAAATTTTTAATGGATTTCTGAGCAGAATAGAGAGGGAGAGAGAGATAGAAACATCAATGATGAGAGAGAATCATTGATTGGTTGCCTCCTGCACGCCCCACAATAAGGATCAAGCCTGAAACCTGGGCATATGCCCTGACCAGAAATCGAACTGTGACACTTAACCATTGAGCCACGCCAGTTAAGCAACAATATCAAATCTTCATCTAAGTCAGACTGAGCACTTTAGAAAAAGTATCTAATTTTATCCATACAACAATTCTATCAGGTGGGTATTATTATTATCCTCATTTTAGAGATGAGGGAACAGAGGCCTGGAGAGGTTAGATACCAAAGGAATAAAGATACTAAGAATAATCAGAATTGGGATACAAATAGTCTGACACCAGAGACTAGTCTCTTGACATTGGTGCTACATCTGTGGGGTCATCTTTAACGTCCTGTCCTTTTGAACCCTAAGACTCTGTGACATTACCATATTGTAACAGCTACCCTAGGTCTTCGACTCTGAAACCAAGACCCATTTTCACCACTGCCTTACAATTTTGGGGTTAAGGAAATCATTTGTGCTGGGTTCTGGTCGTCTTGGAGGAAGGCACTGGAGAAATGGAGTGGATGCCCAGGTCTACTCCATATAGAGGAGGGCATGCCTCCCCCAGGTTTAGAAGGTCCCTTCAGCTTTGTCCGTCTCTAAAGTCACTGTCTTGCTGTGTGAGAAATGTGCTGCCAAAGCAGAAAGCCTTCCTGCCCTTGCGAGATTTTTACATATGGATGGAAATGGCTTACAGAAGTGAGGCCACATTAAGGAGGTGTGGCCTCCTATGTGGCTCTGGACTCAGGTTTGCAGTCCCGGGTCCTAGGGAATTCTGTACATTCTATCCTACTAATCCTCACAGAAGTGATCAGAGAGAAGCAAGGCATAGGATGGAAGCCCTGCTCCTTTCCCGGAAGAACATCAGCAGAACACATAGACTTTCTATGCCTTGTGCTAAGTTAGTCAAACCCTGCAATGAATGGACCCTATGCATCCATCTTCCTTCTGTTAGGCAAAAACCCAAGCCTTTCTTAAAAGGACATTTTCTCTATATATGGCCCTATCTCTTAATGACCTTGCTGTTGAGAATTTTAAAAGTTCATGCCCTCGCAGGAAGGAATCTCTCATCCACAAGCCTGTGTCAAAACAAGCTCCACCTCCTTCCAAGGCTTCTTGCAGGTGTGAGCCTGCGTAGTAATGGAAAGAGCCCTGAATGAGCATCTGGCTCTGCAGTCATCTAGTAGGACTGTGGGCAGGTCACTTCACTGTCTGGACCTGCACCTCTTTCTCTTTACAACAATGGGGTTGGATAAGATAACCTCTAAGTTCTCCTCCAGTGATATGACTCCATGATGCCATGAGGTTTGTGGTTCCGGGGACAACATTGGCATAGCTGCCTTGTCTGACAGTTAGCAAGAACATCATTATTGGTTTCCTCTTCCCATCTACTCCCTCCTCCCTGTTTCTCCACTTCTGTCACTCTACCTACCTGCTATCAAATGTCATCAGCCACTTTGTTTTGATCCTCAGCAGCTCTGGCAAAAGGATGGCTGAAGTGTATTGAGAATTTCACTTATCTGCCTTCTCCTCAACTTAACATTCATAGACTTCATGGAGATTTGGTTCCATTTTGGCATGTCTTAGAGGAGTAGAGGTCAAGCATGAGAGGGATGAGGTTGGATTTTTTAGGTTCAAAAGCAATATGATGTGAGCAGCTCCTTATGTTTTTCTACAATATAGCGTTCCACCAATACCAATGGTCAATAACATCAATAGGTCAGCTCCCAGCTCAGGCTCCTCTGACCACCACCCCAGTGCTCTCCATTCAGATATTCCTCACCATGTCTTCCTTTGGGCCATGAAATTCTTCCTCTTTTCCCAGTGTCTTGCAGTACTACCTCTAACCCCAGCTGACTTTGGACCAAACTCATTGGTGCTAACTCAACAAAAAAAGCAGACTCTCAGGCAACCTAACGGTGAACCTGCAAGAGTGGACCATCAGGCAGGCAGAGGTGGGAGTCCATCAGTCAGCCCCTAAGGACTTGGTCCCAGGCTGAGCTGTATGGCGGGTTCCCAGAAGGAGAGAAGATAGGATATTTTAATTTGTAGCAACTAATGATGTGAAGTTAGAGCTCTTTGGTTTGAGGAGGGTCCCCAAATGTGCTGACCCAGCCTCACTCATGGGGAATTTGAGTACTGCCACAAGTGACTACCACAATGAAATTCAGGGAAGGTGGATGAGAGCAGCCAAGGAAGGATTTTGAAGCTATATTTGGAAAGCTTTGGACATAAACCTAAGATAATACCAATTGTTTTAAGAAAGAGAGAGGGGAGGGAAATGGAAATTGGGGGGGGGGATTTTAAAACTTAAATCCATGCCCCTGGTACTACCATTGCCACCAGCCCCCCCCCCCATTTATTTCCTTCTGGCTTGCTGGGTGTGGGCACCTCCTTTGAGTTAAAGCATTGTTTTTAAATTGCCCCATCCAAAAATGAACCAACTATGCTACTCTGAGAGATTCTTTTAAACTCCCATTTTCCCCAGGATTGCATTTGCAGAGGAGGAATACGGGTCCAGGGACACAGAGAAGTGACTTTGGGTTGAGGGGGCTGCCCTTTAGAACCCCAGAGCCCGAAGATCTGGAATCCTGAATCAGCTGTTTATCAGTTGTGTAACTAAACAGGGACAGTTACTCAATTCCTCTCAGGCATGGTTTCCTGATCTACTGAAGAGTAAAGCAACAGCCTCACAGGGACTTGTAAGAAGAGGCACAGCTGCCAGCACATCATAGGCGGTTCTTTAGGGAAGTGACAATCATAAATGAGATGAATAAAGATGAGAATACTAGTAGAGAGGGAAATGAGCTGGTGTTGGGGAGCATGAGGAAAGGGACACTTTTCTCATTCTTTTGAGTCCAGACTTGAGAAAAAATTTACCAAGGGCTCCCTCTGCTGTCCATTTTCTGCACTTATCTCTCCTATAGAAAATATGCCCAGATTCCTTAGTCAGATTATGCACTTGCCCTAATCTAATCGGTGGGGTCCTGTTTGTACTTGTTACCATGACCCCTTAAAGACATTCTTTCCTTCCCATTCTGTTTTCTCTATTTTTTTTGTCTTTGCATCTTGACTAGGATGGCACTACCACCATCAAAACCCTTCACAATATACCTCTCAGAGAACCTCTGTCTCCATCTGTAAAACGTCAATGAACATTCTCTGAAATCAGTAAATGACAGAGTGGAAGTCGGGTAATATAATTTTGCCTCCAAAACTCATCCTTTGCCCACATTATTATCCCTCTCTGAAGTGTGTGACCATACACATGCCATTTAACTCCTTTAAAACCAATACATAACATGTAACTTCTTTACCACCAATACTAGCTTTGATCTTATAGTATGGTGCATTGAAGTAACAGAAAGTTAATCATGGAAACAGGACATGGCACTAGAGAAGGTTGGAAAGGGAAACAGGAGCAAAGTCATGAAGAGCCTTGTAAAATAATAACAAAACATGGTTCCACAGGTACCCAGTGCAGGGCTGTCATTGGGATTAATGAGTTTATACAGGTCAAGCCAGGCTCATAGCAAGGTGCATGTGTTAGGTTTCCCAATGAAACCTCCAACTGCTAATCACGACTTAGAAACTGATGCAAGGAAATTTATGAGCAGAACAGCCTTACCTTTATCAGTTACATAGTTGCTTGGGAGGGAAAAAAATATTAGAAGAAAGAACATTAGGAAAGAGAAGATCCACATTTCACCCCTATAATATTGGCCTTTGAGTCCTAACAAATTGCACCATTTCATGTGCATATGTGCACACACACACAACACACCAGACAGCCCCCTCTAAACAGAAAGGAGCCCTCTCCTACTGGCTGCCTTCCAAGTTATACTTCCACTGAGCATCCCGTTGGCACTGCCCAGGAATAGCACCATTAGGGTATCTTCCTGCATGAAAGTAAATTTTTGGCTCATTTTTTTTTGGGAGGGGGTGTCACACTCTACTAGCACCCCTCTTTGGTTCATGTCTTCATTGCTCTAGTTACTCAATTACAAAGCCAAGTGTTTGGACGATGTATTTAATACTTTCATCCTGTACTGACATTTTTAAAGAGAAAAAAATTCCTTTAGTCTCTGAATATGTATCAGAGACCTGTAAACCCTAATTTGAAAAGTGCTTGATCAATAAAATTTTATCCAATTAAATGTATAAGGTGCCCCCTTCCAAACATGTATACACAGTTAATAGCTCATGATGATTCTTTCTTTTCAGGTTTAACCCATTGGAATTAATAACTACCAAAATACTGATACTTTTTTTGGGGGGATACACTATATTTTAATAACGTATTACCACTGCTGAAGAGTTTTCTTTCTATAATTGGTAAAAATAGTTCTTAATATTAAAATGAAAATAATAAATTCAAGTCTTCTCTTCAAACTAGCAGACCCTAGAAAATACACCCAAGTTCATCTTAATTACATATTAGTAGGTTGTTTATCCTAAACTGAACTCATTTTGGCCTTCTTTTTTCTTTACTTTAGTCTGCAAGGTCACATTATGACCTAGAAACTTTACCTTACACTTAATCTTTAGGCTATGCTCCTTTTTTTCTATTTATATTGTATCACCCCCTAGCGTCATAAATGATGCTTGCAGCCAGTACATGTTGACCAATTTCTCTGCTTTGTTGAAGGCATGGTTAAGTACTTTCCTGATTTACAGACTAGTTTCCAAAAAATGTATGTAAATCCATTGGGTTCCAAGGCCAAACTGCACTATATAAACCTTCAAAAATATCTAGAGAACTTGTGACTATATTGTGGCATCCTATGAAAGTTGTTTCCAAAGTCAGTACACAAAATCAGTAATGAATACTCTATAGTGACATACACAAGGATAATTATTTTCCCGTTAGTTTTTGTTGTTGTTAATCCTCACCCAAGAATATTTTTCCATTGATTTTTAGGGAGAATGGGAGAGGGAAAGACAGAGAGAAACATCAATGTGAGAGAAACACATCAATTGGTTACCTCCTACATGAGCCCTGACCAGGGCCCCGGCCAAGGAGGAGCCTGCAACCAAGATATTTGTTTGCCCTTGACTGGAATCGAACCAGGACCCTTTTGTCTGCAGGCTGTCGTTCTATCCACTGAGTAAACTGGCTAGGGCAGGATACATCCATGTTTAATGTCAATCCAAAACACAAAACAGTATGGCAGGCTTCAGTAGAGAGCAAACCACAAACGAGAAGGTGGCTCCAGTTCAGTTTGAAAGGTTAGTTTTTTAAAAAAAATGATTAGCATTACTATTATATCTTGAGCTGCTAAAACATTTAAAATTTTTGCTTCATAGAAATATTATTTTAAAAATTAATGAATTCACGTTTTCCAGTTTATCATTCCAGCTGGTTGGGTCTTCTTGGACATCACACTGACGTTGTAGAATTTAATAGTTCTCCTTGATTTTTTCTAATCAGTGTTTCTATAAGTTTTTCAAATAATTCTTCAATTTGGTCCTCAAAAACATCTTCAGAGTCATCATCACTTACTTATTTAGTGCTTCAGATCTTCATCAGTGGCTCATAGATGCTGAAAATCCATGTACACATTTTCCCTATATGTTTAACAATGTAAATGTCCTGTCCTTCTTTGTCTCTAACACTGCTTTCTGTCTTAAAGTCCACTTGTCAAATATTAGTACAGCTTTTGTTACATGGATTAGTTTGCAGGTTTTCATCCTTTTACTTTAAATCTTCCGGTGTCTTTGTTATAATGTGTTTGCATCCTTATGTTTTATTATTTGCCAGTGGCCCAATGCACAGATTTGTGCATATTGAAAGGAAATAGAAGATTCATGCAGTAATTACATTACTGCAAAAAAAGTACATGTCAAATAGTCTAATCTAATAAGAGTAATATGCAAATTAACCATCTCTCCGGGACGCCTAAGCCATGCCCACCAGCCAAGCCACACCCACCAGCCAATCAGAGCGACTGTATGCAAATTAACCCAGCCAAGATGGTGGCCAGCAGCTACAGAGCTAGAGTAAACAGGAGGCTTCCTTTGCAACTGCCTGCCTAGGCTGGCTGAGCCTCTGCTCACGGTAACAATGTTTCAATTATAGAAGCCTTGGAGCTGAAACAAACAGGAGGCTTCCTTACCTGCCTAGGCCTCAACTCAAAGCAACAGTGTTTCAATTATAGAAGATAAATAAACCCCAGAAACCTGATTCCAGCCAGCCCTGCTGGGACCTTGGGTCAATGGGAGCTGTGGGCAGCCTGAAAGCCTGAAAACGGCCCTCAGCCCTTCACCCAGGCTGGCCAGGTACCCCAGTAGGGACTTGAACCCTGAAGGGACTGTGGGCAGCCTAAAAACGGCCCTTAGCTCCTCACCCAGGCTGCCCAGGTACCTCAGTGGGGACCCAAAACCTGAAGGGACTGTGGGCAGTCAAAACAGCCCTCAGCCCGTCACCCAGGCTTGCAACACCCCAATGAGATGAGGGTCCACACTAGGGGGCTTGACCAGCCTGCAGCCATCAGCCCCTCACCCAGGCTGACCAGGCACGCCAGCAGGTGGACATCCCGAGGGGTCCCAGACTGCGAGAGGGCACAGGCAGGGCTGAAAGACCCCCCAAGTGTACAAATTTTTGTGCACCAGGCCCCTAGTATATATATAATATAAAATTAAAATACAAAATATTTTAATATCGCTATTCACCCTTTATAATAGAAGTGTCAGAGATGAAAAAAATTAGTAAAATGTATATAAAAGTATATAAATTGATTAATAAAGAATATTTTGTCAATAACGTCACTTTCTTTCAGTTTCAGAGGTACACTGTGCCAATAGTTGGTCTTCAGGCATATTCTGTTGATACCACCCCTTTCAGCTTCAGAGATACGCTGTGCCAATAGTTGGTCTTCAGATACATTCTCGCATCACGTGTGATTGGCACCAGCAAGAGCTTTATATGTTCCATGCATGCACGAGTCAACGTTTATTTTTAAGCTGCCAGTGCACATCATATGCACTGGCCTGTCAGTCAGATATATGGTCACTTAGCCTTTTATATATATACTAGAGGTCCAGTGCATGAAATTCGTGCACTCAGGGGGGTCCCTCCGCCCTGCCTGCACCCTCTCACAGTATTTGAGCCCTCGGGTGACATCCAACTCAAGCTTAGACCCGCTCTGAGGGGAGCGGGCCTAAGCCATCAGTCAGACATACTTAGCACTGTGGAAGCAGGAGAGGCTCCCGCCACTGCCGCTGCACTCACCAGCCATGAGCCCAGTTTTTGGCTGAGCGGCGCTCCCCCTGTGGGAGTGCACTGACCACCAGGGGGAAGCTCCTATGTTGAGTATCTGCCCCCTGGTGGTTAGTGTGTTATAGCGACCAGTTGTTCCACCATTCAATTGCATATTAGCCTTTTATTATATAGGTCTAGAAGCCCAGTGCCTGGATCCATGCACCAGTGGGGTCCCTCGGTATGGCCTGCAGACCAACACCGCCTGCCACTCTTGCTCATCCCAGCCCGCTGTGCCTGCTGCTGCCACCACTCCATAGGCTCACTGCCTCTTGTCTGGCACCTGTCGGTCAGCTGAGCAGCACTCCCGCTGTGGGAGTGCAGTGACCACCAGGGGGGGCAGTTCCTGCATTGAGCATCATAGCAACCGGTGGAACAGTTGACCAGTGGAATGGTCACTTAGGCTTTTATATATATATATAGATGAATATCTGATTCCTTACTCTTCAGGTTTTTCTTTACTCTTTAAATAATATTACCCCAAAATTTATTGCCATTTATAGTCTATATTCACTTGTATGTATATCCGTATTTCCCCTTGTTGTTGACTTTCCTCCCTTCCTGCATCTCTGCATCTCCTCCTCAGGTTACTTTCTGTCCAATGGGTGTGTCTATGGTGATTAATCCTGTTTTGTTTTGAATTCTTTATTTCACCTTCATATTGGTGAAATGTCCCGAGTCCAGAATTTTAAGAACTTTGACCTTGAAGATATAAACCTATTGTTCTGTAGAATCTATTAACAAGTTGACTGTCTTAGCGCTGCTCATTTTCTTTCTGCCAGTTGCTTTTCAGATACTCCTTTTGTGTTTGGTCTTCATATCATGATCTCTTAGGCTTACAGAAATTCTTGAATCTGTGGCTTGATATTTATTGGCTTTGGAAAATTCTGAGCCATTATCATCACTCCTCTCTGCCCTCTGGGAGTCCACTTACACATTATTAGAACACTTCATTGCATATCCTATGTCTCTTATACTTAATTCATTCCTTCCCATTATTTATTGTGCTTCTGAATTTTTTTGGTTTTTTTTGTCACCGATACTCTCTTAATCTGCATCTAAGCAGGAACCAGGGTAACTATATAGAGGCAAACATACATGGTCTCTTAGGGTACTTCCACTAAGACTCAACTAGCTGCCTGTGTGTGTGACTCAGCCCAATTTATAAATTCCTAGAAGAAATAATTTGACTAGTTATAGCAGCTGAATCACGTGACCATCCTTTTGTGGCCAAGTGAAAGGAAGGGATCCTGTTATTGGTAACCCCACTATAACCAAATAGAATGGAGAGAAGTTGCGCAAAGAAGAGAACTGGAGAGACAAAAATAATGTCTTACTACAGGACACAAGGAAGGAATAATAGGAAAAAAGATGCAGTATGATTTCTGCTTTAGCAACGTCAAAACAGGTTACTATGAAACATCTGGTTTGTTGAGAGTCCTGGCAGAAAACAGAACACTCAAATGGGGTAATTAAGGAAGCTGAATTAAAGGACTAAAGTCAAGTGTAATTAAGTTAAGGGTAATCAATATCAGATGAAGTCTGACAGGATTAGTAACAGAGGGAAGCCATTACCATCCTAGGCTACAGGAGTAAAGGGAGGTAGTTGTTACTAAATCCCAGAGTAGCTATAGATACAGGAAAGAGCTGTCTCACAGTTCTATTTTTCCATATTATAGTCTACCTGCAGCAAGGCTGCAAGGATAAGCAGGGGAAATAAACATCACAACTCCACTTTCTTCTCATCTGCCAAGTCTCTACTGGTGCCTTCCAATTACAGAACCTAAACAAGGGAACCATTGCTACAGCCCATATAGGGCAAGAAATCTCCTGGAGCACAAAACTGGATGCTAAAGGTGTTGTGTCTGGAGACTCCCTTTTCTGCGTGTTGGTTCAGTGGCATAAAGAACCCAAATGGCTCTGTCCAGGTAGCTCAGTTGTTTGGAGGGTCAGGTCATCCCAGTGCCCCCAAGGTTTTGAGTTTGGTCCCTAGTCAGGACACATGCAGGGGCTAATCACTAAATGCATGGGTGGGTGGAGCATAGGTCAATATTTCTCTCAAATCAATAAATTTAAATTTTAAGGAAGAGCCTAAAATGATCTCAAGGTTTCAATTTAAATATAACCAAGATTGTGTTCCCTGAAGAAACACTGCATCCTTAGACACTAAGTTCTCCAAACTCACCTGACTCGAAGTCACATGCAAGGGAAGCAAGAATGCCTTCACTGAGTCAATTGGGATAATTCTGTGGTGAGTCCACTTCCATCTCAGTTGGTTAACCCATGAATCCTGGCTATGATGGAGAAAGCATCAAGTACTGATAGGATTAAGGCATATAATGTTTCTTGTTGGATAGTGCGTAACTTCATAGTGAGATAACAGCTCCCAACTGATCCAACCTTTAACAAATCTAGTAAGCAAGCTATGGCTAGATGGGGCACACATGGTAAAAAAAATTTGAGTGTAAGCCAATTGCTGCATTTCCTTCACTTCTGTCAGTCTATCCTGTATGTGATATCACAGGATTGGGCAAGATGTTTTAAGTCCCTGAGTGACAATATTGGCAGACATCCTCCAGGCAAGCCAGTCCACACCCGCAAGACATGTCTATCATTAAGACAAACTGCTTTCCTTTGCATGATGAAGGCATCTGATGTAATCTCTTGGCAAAATGGTACCTATCAGAAATGGTGTCATATCAGAGCTCACCACTGGCCTCATTGAAGTTTGCCATTCTGCAGAGGCAAAAGCCAGGTCATCCTGAATACAAGGTCCACTTCTTTCTTCTCTCAGGCACTGACTCAGTCTCTGCAGTTGTAGTTTTACTCATGGGCCTAGTATAGTGGCTGGATAAGATAGCTGACACCCACCAAATGAGTTATCATATCTAGTTAGGGACAGCAATATCCAATATATGCTTCCTGGGCGACATCAATTCTGTACTCATTCTAAGAATTCGACCCACCTATTTCTGCAACATTCTTGTCAAAATGTTTGTTGTTCTTTCCACTAGTTGGATAACCCACGAATGAGCAAATCAATCAATCTATCTATCAAGCCTCCTCTCCATGGTTTAATAAGCTTGGCACAGGTTATAACTTTGAGCATCTATGTCAGTGCTGAATGAAGGGATAAATCTGTGCATAGGCCTTAGAGCACGTAAGAGGTGGAATGAATAAAGGTGATGAAGAAAAGTTAATCATAATCTTAACTATTCACAACTCTGAAAAACCTACAAGCAAATTTTTCTTTTATTAGTGAGACCATCTACAGCAAATTGAGTAATTCATTCCTGGGAATCCTTGTGTGCAAACTGAAAAATGGAGAATATGTATGATTTGCAAAATTTGTTGTGAAATGCTAATTATTTCCCTGTTTTCTGAAGATACTGATACAATGGTCAAACAAAACACCAAAAGAGAAAGTATGTGTCCATACCTTTAGAAAGATTTAAAATAAAAACTTAACAGTGACGCTCTAGCCAACTTGGCTCAGTGGATAGAGGATAGAGGTTCAGCCTGCAGACTGAAGAGTCCCAAGTTCGATTCCAGGCGGGGGCACATGCCTGGGTTTTGGGCTTGATCCCCAGTAGGGGGCGTGCAGGAGGCAACCAAGCGATGATTCTCATCATTGATGTTTCTCTCCTCCCTTACTCTCTGAAATCAATAAGTAAATATTAAAAAAAACACACACTTAACAGTGACTTTAAAGGCTTATATTCTTACGTTATATATCACTGACTGCTGAAAAATTAGATGGATTTTAATTTCCAAATCTTTTTTTTTGAGAAAGCAAAATTAATACAATGTAAACCAGAATGTCCAGTTAATAAAAAGAACAACCAAAGTGATTTTGTTATATAAATTAACCCATTTATTATAGGCTCGCAATGTTTCAAACTGTGGAGCTTCTACTGGTCTTTCAATTCCTTCAGTCTTCTGATGGCTGACTTTACTGTGACGGCAGAAGTGGTGCTGGAAAGAAAAACAAATTTGGACCACCATAATGAACTATGTTAACATGTGAAATGGCAAATGAGACAGGTTAACGAAAACTGCCTCATTTTTACGGTACAATCTTGATGGCATCCTTTAAGAGTCATGTCTCCAGGCTCTTGTAGAATTGAGACAGGCAACAGAGCATAAAAAGATTAACACAGAAGAATGATTGTAAAAGACTAACCTAAACGCATTAAAATGGCACAATAAATAAGAGGTGTCAAGAAAATGTTTGCCCTAACTGGTTCCCCAATGGTTAGAGCTTCAGCCAGTGGACTGAAGGGTGGCAGGTTCAATTTAGGTCAAGGCCTGTGCAGGAGGCAACCAATTAATGTGTGTCTCTCACGCAATGTTTCACTCTTTCTGAAAATTAGTGGAGAAATATCCTCAGGTGAGGATTAAAAACAAAACAAACAAGAAAGAAAACAAACTAAATTTACATTTGGAAAGACAGCTGTTAAAACACATTCTCCATCCTGTATCACAGGTACATGAATGCTAATTCATTTTACTAACACAACCAAGATCACACCCCTCTCCCTTCTGCCCTCATAAACCACACAAGTCGCTTATAGGTATATCCATTATAATCACCTCAACATTTTCCAATTTTACAGCGTTTTAGTTTTAAAGTTAAAAATTCAATTTTCAACCACACCAGCCAAATCGTTTTATATAGAGCCGGCTAGTATATGGGACAGCGCAAGTCAAGACAGTGGCTAAAAAACGCCTCGGCCTTCAGGGTCAGCAAAAACCTCCCAAGTTTAGACCCCTTTAGAGTCACCCAAGAAATCAATCAACTTAAGAGCCCACGCAATCAAATGGAGTTAATCTCAGCAGCATCACCTGGCCCGTGTCAGGATCACAAAGGCCAACCCACACGAAGGGGTGGTGGTCCAGATGCCCTCAAGTTCCCATACCCAGCACTGAGACGAGTGACCCCTTAGGAGTCCCACTAAGGGACCGGGTCCAGCCTGACAGTGCTCATAACAATGACCCTCAGGGCTGTACAACTCTCAAGTAATGTGAACCAGATTTGACTTTTCTTCTCCAGTTTTCTTTCTGTTCTTTAAATAACTCAAAGCAAACCACAACTCAAGGGTCCTGGGAAAACACACAAAAGCATCCTTACTTTCTCACTCACTGTCTTGCACAGAGTTAAAACCCGCCCACAGCGTTCAGCTGGTCCACACTTTCAAATACCACCAGGAAAGGGACTCACTTGTAGGTCCAGGCACCACCGGCGACGGTTTTCATGCAGGAACCACAATGCCAGATGCCCACAGCTCGCCTCTTCATCTTGGTCTGTAAAGGACAAGCCATTTCCCCTATGAGCCAAAGAAAACGTTTATCTCACCAACACCCGGGGGCCTGACTGACGCTGGAAAGCGGAAGCTGTGTGTTGTGTGACGGTGTGTGTTCTCTCCTGCGAAATGTGCACCCATCACGGTGACACCTGATGCGAACCGCCCCCAACAACAAGGACGCCTTGTAGCCAAGCACCTTTGCAGACATGAGAATATTAACTGAAAACCTCTTGCAACTCCAGCGGGCGAGGCCAACGCAATCATTTCCACAAAGCAGGTTTGGCTTAGGCCGGGGCTGTCACACTATTTATTTTACCCTTTCGTTCCCAAGTGAAAACACGTTTTACAAATTATGTATTAGCAGCCATACCCTACCACCATGCGACTGGTCACCACAGGAACCCGGGTGCATCAATCCACCTCAGGCCCCACTAGCAAGGACGCCCGCGTTCCCTCCCCCCACCAGGGAACATCGTACTTTGCCACAGAAGGAGCAGGTGTACTTGGCGTGCTGGCTGATTTCAATTTTCTTCACCATTTTCCTGAGGGAGGCGCCATAACGGGTCCCGTATTTACCGACGATTCCGACCTTCTTGGTGCGTTTGGCCTGTGGAGAGTTAAGAAACCAGCGAAATTAAGACCCAGGAACGGAAAGCCTGCCCTTCCTCCCCCAGGTCCCTGCCCCTCCGGAACCATTCCTCCACCCAGCCAGCCCCTGTGTCTGTGACCTGGCTCCCCCCGCTCCACCCGGGGCAGCCGGGGCCCAGGGTGAGCCGGGCGCTGCGAGGACTCCCCCCGAACCCGGCCCGGCCCAGCCGCCCCGCCCCTCCGCCGCAGCTGGCGTCCGAGAGGAGCGGCGAGGGCTCAGCGGCCGAGGACGCAGGGCAGGGCAGGCGAGCAGAGGTGGGTTGGGGCGAAGCAACCGACAGAAGAACCGATGCGGGTGGATAGACACCGAGGCCTCCCCGGGAACAACACTCACCATGTCGCCGCGTACTAGATCGGACGCCGAGAGGAAGCAGCGCAGTGCGCAGGCGCGATTTTAGGTCGACGAACGGAAGTGGTGCGTGTGAGGCCCCGCTAGGATCCGAGCTCTATGGTCCGGCGGTCTCCTCGAACGCGCGGCCTCCTGGGAAGTGTGGCAAGAGTCTCTCAGCCCGTTTCCGGTGGGTTCGCTGACTGTGGCACAGATCCACGTTATCTTACACCTCGCCAATCCCGCAATGCAGGAGCCGTCGCCTCCATTTTATGCACAAGGAAAGTTTTAAGGGATTTGCTCACTGGCTCATAGATTAGAGAAGTGCTTAAATCTTAGGACTCCAAGTCGCATTTTTTTTTCTACATCGTGTCGTCTAAAAGCGGCAGACCCCGTGCAGGAGGCTGGCACAGTGATGACTAAAAACCAAGGCTCCACTCCAATGTACCATATTAATGTAAGATGTTAATAACACGACAACTGTCTGGAGTATCTCCTCAAATTTGCTATAAATCTAAAACTCTTCTGAAGCATAAAATCTATTTGTAAAACACACACGCACACACAACACCCCAACAACAACAACCTCAGGTCACTGCAAGTCAGTTCCACGGAGGCGGGGCCTATGTGTCCACCTCTGCATCCCAGGACTGAGCAGGGAGCCTGGCACAGCTGTGGGAACGGATACTTGTTGAATGGGGAAATGGTATCTTCCATGGTACGATGGTGAGGTTTATAAGGGTTCAATTTGTCCGGGTCAACCCACTTATATCAGAACTGAAAAAGTCTTTAGAGATAATTAACCCATACTGGGA
>PVJC01024089.1:0-25840 GCA_004026665.1 Murina feae
GCTGGGCTGAGGGACCCCCACCCCCTGAGTGCACAAATTTTTGTGCACCGGGCCCCTAGTTCCTAATAAGCACCCAGGTGATGTCAGTGCTGCTGATCCACAGACCACAGCAGCAGCAAAGATTAGGTAGTGACTAATCTTGTTGTTTAGTACTTTAGTTACAGCTGTGACTATAGTCTGCGAGGCCTTCCTCCTGACTGGGCACAGTCATCTTCCATGGATGATCTGGAAGCTTCTGAGTGAGCAGCCACACAAGATTTTTATCTGTATTTTTTGTTCACAAACTGGACTGAGATCTGAAGGATTATGTGATGCATTGAGGGAATAACTAAAATGTGTAATCCAGAATCTAAAGTCTAATCTGTAATCTCACCAATCGTCCAGGTGATTCCCATTTGCACTTTGAAAACCATTAAGGCATTTGGGAGGAATGGGAGTCTGGGGGCGTGAAAGTTTGTTTTGTATGTTCAAAACACTGGTCTAGTAGACGGAAAACCAGTTTTCCTGGTGAAGTGTAGGTGATACATCTCTGGGAAACCACTTGAGAATCTCGTTTCAAGGAAGGTATTTAGTGAGGCCAGGCGCTCTTCGTGATGAGTAACAGTTGCTGCAGGAACGTTGCTGGCACCCTCATTCATCCTGCAGCCAAGTTAAACCTACGGACCTGTGTTGCCTATATCGCCATTTCAGGTACGTGTCGTGAACATTATGCGTGAGTTTTTTTTCTCTCGCCAAAATTTTCATCCTTTTTTTCCTTGCTGTGTTATGCATGTCCCCAGGGGTCTGTAGGATCTTATATTTGGGATTTATTGTCTTTTCTGGTAGTGCATTTTCTCTCTCACTTCAGCTCTAGCCTGATTGTGCTGGATGCAAATATAGAGACAAACTAATTTGGAAAAGCAAACCAGAGACAATTTGTAAAACAGTGATATTTATTGTTCTGATCCAGAGTTTCCAACAATCAATGAATATGAGGAAAATCCAGTTGGGAATTAAGATTTTGGAATGATTGCTTTCTAGAAACAGAAACTAGCATTATAAAAACAATGGGGGTGGGAGGGGGAGGGGAGGGAGTGAGACCACCCAGCAGCAGCTCTACTGCCTTATTTATTGAGTATCCTTAAATTTACTTTCACGATATTATTCTATGACCAGCCCTTCCTACCAGTTAACTAATTTAAATTACCATGGTAGGCATATAGATTTTTGTCTTATGTATTCCGCACTATGGTAATAGCTCACCTATTTAGGGATGTGGGTCAACTATATCCAGAAGTTTACAATAAATAAAAAAGTGCTACAAGGTATATCGGTCATAAATGTAATAAAGTCATGTTCTTTACTCATTGTCAACAGCCAGAAGCCCTCAGGCATGACAGTTCAGTCTTTTAGTTCAGGTATCTGGTTTCCTGGCTAACACATTAGAAGTTACTGGGTGGAAGGGAGTAGAGATTGCCCTAAGACCAGCTTGGCAGCTTATGAAAAGAGAAAAAAAAAATTAAAGGTTCGCAAAATCAGATACGAAAAAGAAAAAATAAATTGAAATTTGAACTATTTTCTCAGGGGGCAAACAGCCCTCTGTATGTCAGAGTTATGTTACAACACTTTTCATCACACATGGCCATAATGGTGGCCTAGAGCAGGAATTTTCAGCCGGGAAGCCGCCAGGATTTTTAAAACATGCAATACTTGACTATCTAGTCAGGGGTACTGACCTCTTTTCCCTTAGGTTATCAAGTGAAAACTGACAACAGCTAACACAACAATAGCTGTCTGGTGTGAATGAATCAAAACTATACCTATTTTTGGTCAGATTGGCAAAAATCTAATATAATCTAATATGATAAAAGAGAAACATGCAAATTGACCGTTACCACCAGCCAATCAGAGAGGCTCTATGCAAATTAACCTGGCCAACAGCCATGGAGCTAGAGCAAACCAAAGGCTTCTGTTGCAACTGCCTGCCTAGGCTGGCTGAGCCTCTGCTCACAGCCACGCCCACCAGCCAATCAGAGCGGCTGTATGCAAATTAACCCAGCCAAGATGGAGGCTGGCAGGGCGGCTCTGCACTGGGAGCCTCCATGTCCGGCCAGCATAGCCAGGTGTGTCAGCTCAGTGGGAAGGTGGGTCTGGCCTGGGGCCTCCTCAGGGCATCCAGGAGCAGCTGTCCTGGGTCTGCTGCCTAGCTCTGCCCCCTGGGAGCCTCCCCGGGGCATGCAGGAGCACAGGGCCTCTGCAGGGTGTGCAGGAGCAGCTGTCCTGTGTTCACTGCCTGGCTCTGCCCTGGGGGCCTCCACAGGGTGTCAAGGAACAACCGTCCAGGGTCCGCTACCTTCATCTGCCCCCCAGGGGCCTCCACAGGGCGTGTGGGAGCGTCTGCTGCACAGTGCAGAGAATCCGAAGCCAGTTCACTGCCCAGCTCCACCCCAGGTGTGTTTGCTCAGCAGCAGGGCCCCACTGAGGGATTCTGCACCAGCGTCCGCCCCTGGCTTGCCACCCAACTCTGCGCCAGGTGTGTCCCCTCAGCGGTGTGGGCCCACCAGGTGTGTGCAATCGTGGGCCCTCTGGTGGGAAATGTCCAGGCCTGCACTCACCAGCCTTCCCACCCCCCAGTGCACAAACCCTGAAGGGGCTGTGGGCAGCCTGAAAATGGCCCTCAGCTCCTCACCCAGGCTGGCCAGGCATGCCAGCAGGTGGACATCTCCCCCGAGGTATCCCAGACTGCAAGAGGGCACAGGCCGGGCTGAGGGACCCCCACCCCCGAGTGCACAAATTTTTGTGCACCGGGCCCTTAGTAGTAACATATTTTGGTGCGCTACAGAATTTGAATAATTAGTCTGTGTGTGCCAAGAGTTGAAAATCCCTGGCCTAGAGTAATCAAAAAAAGTTAAACTCATCTTTGGTTTCCTCTGTCTTAGGAAACCAGAACATTTATGATATGATATGATTTTAAAAGATTTCAATGAACATTATTTTTAAAATTTAAAACTGAGGTTTTAGTTCTTCAAGAAGTATATACCTTTTCCTGCTTATGGCAGGTAATTCAGGCAAGTGTTGATTTGACCCCATTTTGATGTTTTTTTTCATTCTAGAAAAGAGAATGAGTTTTATGTGTGAAAGATAGGGTAAGAAGTTTACGTTTCATGGGGGTCTTAAACTTTTTATTTGTATTCAAACGTTGTGTGGAATATTAAAATGTATTTTGTCCTGGGAAATGGAGTAAAATGGAATTAGGGCATAATTACGACTAAAACTGTGAGTTTACAAACTCCAAGTGCTGCAAAACTGACAGACTCTGCGAGTTAATATTTATCCTGCACCTTGATACCTTCGGATGGAAAGCACTCAACAAATATCAAGCACCGCAAACTCTGTGGAATTTCAGTCTTTACAATTCTCTAACAGCAAGCTACTCAGTGGCTTGTTATGGAAGGCATTCCTTTAGCAGGACCACAGCAGCACTGGTTTCTGTTGGTGTCCGCCTTCCTTAGTCACATCACAGTTCTTTCCTGTTTTCTTTCTCAGACTCTTTCTGAATTTTCACATGACCAATGACATAGGCAATGTTTTTAAGTCTACATTTTTTTTGGCAGGCACTTTATGTCTGAAGAGCCAGAGTGGAAAGTGCATTTGAAATCGTATTAGATGAATTCCGTATACAGAGTCTATACTATCCTATGTTGGTGACATAAAACTTGAAGCTCTGCCTTGACACTGGTGCCCAATCCTTGTGGCAGCTGCCTCTCAGAGGTAGGTCTGTAAAATGTGCAATGTAACTTGTCAAACTCAGACCAGAAAAGGCGGCCCAAACTGGTCTTCATTAATTGGTGTTACTGGGAATGACGCATTGACGTATCTATATTTTTTGTTTAACAAGAAGATAATCCATAATGTACATCATTTTTCTGAAGGCAGAGTGCTACATAAGTAATCTTTCTCACTTCTGGAACTTATTTCTGAAACTGTTGCCTTAGTTATGTTCTACTACGTATCTTTAAAAATCCAACATTTTAATGACTACGAATCTCCCTGTCAAAAATATTCCAACCAACACTGAGTCACTGGATTTTCATAGGCAGAATAAGCTAATAGCATAGGCTCGCTGACACACACACATACACACTCACACACTCACACACACTCATTCACACACGCAGGGACAATCACCAAAAACACTGGTTCTTGCTCCAGGCTTCACACAGAAACAGAAAGTTTAAAATTCTCATGGGAAATCACTAATTTTTAAGAAAAAAATATTAAGAGTTGATAAATAATTATGAGGTTGAAAGTGTTTGTACAAATAGCTTTAAAGACTAGACCAAAATGTAAACTCCAGATTCCTACTGTATCTCTGCTCCAGCCACTGTATCTTTTCCCCATCCCACCTCAGAAGATGAATTATTTTCTCCCCTTGGACTAAAATCATTTCTGTACACATGGTCAACATACAAGAAACCAACATTGGGAACCACCAGATAATTAGGAGTAATTGTTAAATTAGTAAGTAGAACAGTTAACCTAATGTATAAGGCAAACCATGGTTCCTCATTTCCTCCTTCCCACCCCTCTCATACGGTGTCCTCCCCCTCCCCTATCCCACCTGGTATCATATACACAAATTCAGAGAATTTTTGCTGTCTTTGCTTTAGAATAATCATGGTCTTTTCTGATGACAATTCTGAATTTTTCAGGTTTCCTTTCCTCCTGAAGAAGTTTTACGATCCGTGTTTGAGATAGAGCTGTTGGCCTTGCAGGCTGCACTCCATGTTTTTGTCTTTGAATGTCTGGAACGTTGCGGTGCTAGCTGTGGAAGCCTGGAGTTCTCCAGGTGGTAGTTATTAACTGCCGTGTCATGGTTCATGGTGAACAAGCTAGGTCAACAAACTTGTTTTTCATCATGGCTGGTTTTAATTTGCAAGGGAGCTTGTTACCTATTTGATAATGCTTCACTGCAGTTCACCTATTTCAGGTAGATTAATAGCTTGTTCAGGGGTGAGGAGCCCAGGGGCCCTGTTGTAACTGGGCTGTAGGTTCAAGGTTCAAACTTCAGAAGGTAGAAGAGTCCTTGTTTTTCTTTTACCTATTTGCCAGCGCATGCCTTAGTGAACTTTTATACTTGGCAACGCTTGAACAGTCACAGGTTTGAGCTCTTATAGCAATATTAGGAGCTGGGTTATATAATGAAGAAAAAGATGTGCCCTGGTAGTACTCTCCAGATTAGAAGAATTTTCAGTTTTGAAGAGCATGGGGTTAGTGGAGATTTAAAATTACATGCATATCATTTCCTGGTCATTCACTAGGAAAAAGATTAAAAAATTCTCAAAAATGACTATTACATGTTATGCAAATCTATATTGTAGGTAAGTAGCAGCTTGAAATAAATAGATGAGAAAGGACTGTTTTGCTTGGACTAATTCATGATGAGGACATATCATTAATTCCTTAAATGAATGTCTACATAAATACTTTTATAATACATTTTAAAATTGGCAGTAAATTACTTACCCAAAATTTTCCTTCTTTTTATAAAGGGGAGTCCCAGCACATTATTTTCTTTTAGCCATTCAAAAAATAGATCACTGGGTACTAAAAGTGTATCGCTTAGCTCTGTCTATCTGGAGAGGAAAAGATTCTAGCTGTATTTCCTTCATAATATGATTCTTGCATTATTTATTTATTTATTATCTTATTGTTAACATGATTCTTATGAATCTCAATGTAGCTGAAGTTCCCCCTTAGATTTTACTCCTGAGGCATTTACATTTAGCACTGCTGTGTGAAGAGTAAGCCACAATGGAAATATTAATGATGTCTCTGTACTAAAAACAGGTTGGCAATCTCTTAAACTGATAGATTTCTAAAGCAACTCTCCATTTCAAACAAGTATCTGGTATTTGGATCTCCTAACCATTTGAAAAATAGTTTAACTACATAGATTGGCTATCTAGGAGCTTGTAAACAAATTCATAAATTTGTCATGCTGATTACAGTGTTGGCAAACACAATGGCTGATCATGTTATAAATGTTTATCAACACCCGCACTCACCCACCTGCTAAGAGGTGCTACGCTTTAATGAAATTGTTTGAATATCAAGGCTGGTTGCTAAGATACAATGTTCTTGTTACCAGGGATGTGATGCTTGCAGATTTCTGTTATCAAATAATGATTAGAGATGTGCTAACCTCAAGGTGCTCAGTGCAGTGAAAGGTTTACTGAGCTACAAATTAGTAAACTGTCTGCTTGAGCAGGCCCTGGCAGAAGAAACATGTGCCTCTCCATACACGACTGGCATTTCCAAAGAAGACAAGAGCGAACAGGGAGCACGGCTATAAATGACAGGGCCTTGAGAGTTTGCCATGGGAGGTTTATCTACTCTGTTGCCCAGTGTGATATATCTTTAGCCAGCCGGGGAATTTGTTGAAATCCATTGCCAATAACTCTTTCCTTTCTTATGAAAAATCTGTTCTTTACATTCCTTTTCATTGGTTACAAAATGATTAACATGAAACACATTACATCTTTTTTTGTGAGAAATAAAAGTAAATAAAAGTGTAATGCTACGGCATGAAGATATATTTAACATGAACACATTTTTAAGATAATGCCAGGGTTAAGAAACTTACTGGTATAAATGTCATTTCACTATGATGAGTTCTGCAAATAATAATGCAGCTTTCCCCCCCCCCATTGAGACTTGAATTCCAGGATATTTAATGTAATGTAAACTGTCACCATCTAAGTGTTGGGCTGTTTCTCTTTACTTTAACCTTATCAAAAGCAATGCGTTGGAGAGGACAAAGCCGTGTTGTCTACATTAGTCTATTTTGTTTATCTTGTGAAAATAGGGCCCGAGTTACAATAGTGCAGCTATACTGAGGATACTTTGAGCACAAGACTTTCATGTTGCAACATTTTCTGTGATTTTATGACAGTCCCTGGGATTCCCAAGCGCTCTACTCATGACTAGCTATATTTCAGAAATGTGTGGGTAAATACACTTCTAGTGTCATGTATAATTTTTGCTCCTGTTACTTTATAGGAAATTTCAATTATTAGCATCGCAGAGCTGATGGGTTTTAAATTGACTCAATAAAAATTGAAATTGTTGATATATTTTAATAATGAAAGTGTTAAAATGCTATTCGGATATAACATCTGGCCTTCCATTAGGTTATGAATTCCATGAGAGCAGAGACTGAGCCTATTTTGGCTCACCATTATATCACCATCCTACAGTAGAATGCCCATGTAAAAGAGGTACCTTATGAGTGAATAAATGATACCAGAATCCAGAGAATTTTGCCAATATCCTAACAGATACTTCAAAGTCTGTAAGTTAAGTTTTCCTGCCTTTTGTAGAGAGTACAAAAAGATCCAGAGGACAAGGAGCCAATATTTTACCTTTGTGAAACAGATTGTATATGTTCCTATTTTACATATGAGGAAAACAGAGTTCAGAGGAATAAGAAGATAAATTTCTCAGTTGTCACCCACTAATGTGAGGCTAAGCTGGACCTCAAAGTCCAGGTCTTTTTAAAGTTTAGTTCTGTTTTCAGAACCTCAATTACCTCTCCGATGTTGTCAGAGCTGAGTGGACAAAGACGGACTAATAGTTAATAGATGTGTATGAGAACACATTGAATGCAGCAAACATTATATGCCCATTTTGTGCCAAGGAAACAGGTAGGTAAGTGGAGGATAAAAATAAATAATTTATAAAGTCCTTGGTTATAGGAAGTTTTCAGTTTATTTGTTGAAATATGATATGCACACTTGAAAGAATTTGAGGACTAAATATGAATTCCAAGAAAGACACATTCAGCCTGAATGTGGAGAGAAGATTCTCATTGAGGGTGAGGTTAGGAAAGGGCATTCAAAGGGTAGGTGTTTGGTTGTGAGATGTGGCTCTCTTACCACTGAGATCTGGATTTGAATTCTTGTTCTGTCATATTTTAGCTATATGAATTTGGGACAATTTCTTAACCAATATATTTTTTTTGTTTTTATATTTTCTTCTGTGTATATTAAATTAATTTGGAAAGGTAATGTGCTTAGCACACACTGATCATTCAATAAATGTCAGTTATTTCTAAGACATACACATGATCTGTGCCCTATAGAACAGAGCTCTATTAGACTTGTTCTAGCCCAAAATTTGTTTCTGAAACTTAAATTTCACCTCTTTAAAGAGATGCTCACCTTGTTTTTATACTGTCCAAAGGTTGGTTCAATGAAACTGATCATATTTACTGATGAATATAGAAGAGACATTGTGAAAATGTTCCCATGTCCTTAAGACTTTTATGCTTCGACTAGACTTATAAACTCACATGTGTTTGATCAGAGCTGCCCGGGGACATGCTGGAAGTATTGCTTAGGCAGATGTGTGCTGTCATGTGAGAGTGACCAGCACTGGGTGGGCTCACGGGAAGATATTTCTTCTTTCCTTCCTCAAAGGTCCTTATGACGCTTAAGAGAGAAGCTAAATCTGATGTCAGAAGTGAGATCCGAAGTTAAGGTAATTCAAATGATAATTTACACTCTATTCCCAGAAGAGCTCACCAAATCTGTAAATGTTCTCAGGACTGTATTTGTGCCCAGTAATGCCATATATCCTGATTTTTCTTGGAAAATTAACTATTGTGATATTCTGCAACACATCTCTGTACTTTCTCCTGCTTGTTTTATCATAATTTCCTTTATTCTGAGCCTTCTTAATGTCTGTACTTTTTTTCTTGAGTCTAAATAAGAATGCTAACTGTTTGGCCTACTGACTCAGAAGCTAGCTTGTCTAAGCCAGAAATTGTCTCTACTGTCGAATTTATAAGGCTATATTTTAAAATGCTTCGAATTCACCAGTCATTAAATTATAAAATGGACTATTAAAAATATGAGGTTTCTGCCACTTAGATAATGTATTATATGTACCCAAACACCCATTGTTCATATTTAGAGATCTCCTAAATATAGATGTACTGAACTACCTACATATAATTCACATCATGTCAAGGCACCAACCCTTCCCAGTGTGGGGTAGTGTGGGCATTTTGTTATCTACAGCAGATGTTGACTCTTTTTTGAGGAGAAAAAAACCTCCTGTTTAAATTTATGTTGCATTGAGCAAGTTGTATTGCTTGCGATTGTATGCGGCTCAGCTGTTTCACGAGGCATGACCTGCTCTAACCTGACCTAATGCAGTCCACATGTTGTCCTGAGTGACACTCTAAAACATTCCACTTCTCCATGGAACTGTGCGAGCAGGTGATTTCTCTAAATGGCAGACACTCCCATGCTTGTATTTTAAACCTCCACCACTTTAGCTAAAAATATCTTCAAAAGCCCACCCAAAACATTTCCCTTGGTTATTTTTGCAAATTGTTGGGTGATTTACAAAGAGCAGGGAGGGATACACAAGGAGAAGTTTTGAATTATTTACATAATTTGATAGGATGGTGCCTCCTTTAACAAATCCACTTGGTGGAAGTCACAAATTTATTTACTTCACATGATCAGAGTCCCAGAGAGGGGACTTAATTATGTGATTATTAGCTTGCTGCTTCGTGGATTCCAGCAAGTGATAGTTATATTTCTCATTAAGCTAAACTTAAAAAAAAAACTTACATAAGAATTACTACGTCCCAGCAAACAGCCCTCATAAGAATGCCAACTATGTATTTTGACCAATATATTCATCCTCTATGAGAACAGCAAGCACCATGGGATCTGAATTCAACATGAAGTATTTGCCATCAGTGATAAATTTTTGCACAATGGGTCATGCAGACATTTTCATCCGATTCCCTGAATGACCAATGGAACACATTGGTAGTGTATCTGGCGTAGAATTCTTTTTATTAAGCAAACTGACCGAACAGCAGTCTAACATATAGTCCTGGTTTCTCCAGCATTATGCTGTAACCAAGTGAGGCAATTAGCCAGGTGGACAGGTCCCCAGAGCACTGGTCTGGTAATTGGACCTACTTCCAGCACATGCTGGCTGGGTGACACATTGCAAGTCACTTAACCTCTCTGAGCCTTTCCTTCTTCTATACAATAACATGATACTATTATGTACACTATAGGATGCTTATGAAAATTAACTAAATTATGTGAAGTGACCTGTAAAAGCCTTGATACATAAGAAGCATTCAAAGCAGGTGACCTGTCATTAGCTTTGTTAAATTTAATTATAGAAAGAGGAAACCAACAACTCCCCACAAGTAAAGTGAGCAAAATAAATCAACACATTTACAGGATACTCAAAGCTCCCCTTTGCTCCTTTTTTTCTAGATATGTATGGGGCTCTGTGCAAGTAAATTGTTCTGGGCGTGGATATTCTGAGACATCGCTATGGGCTTTGAGCTTTTGTTTCCTTTTCCCTTTAATTAGAAAGATGGTTTATTCAAAAATATGAAAGATTATAAAACTAAATGCCATAGCACATACAAGGAATAAAACCTTTGCTTACCTAAGACATCAATTTTCACTATGCAGTGTATACATTTGTAACCTAGTGTTATCAAGATCTCCAAGATTATTTGACTCACTGAAGATAAAATGTCAGGTTAATTGAACCTATCAAGAAAGGTAATGATTTCTCAGTGGAGTACCTATTCATGTTTGAATAATTTATTAGTTGTAAAGTGCATTGGTACTAAGGTATGTCCATATTGGATAGAGCATATGGCAAAAACATAAATCTAATGGTCTAAATTTGGTTGCTATTTGATATGAAATAGTTATTGAATAGGAAAATGGATCTAATCCATTGAAAATGTATGTAATGTATTTACATTTTGCCTGTTAAGAATAAGATATGATGAAATTAACAACTCTGATTATCTTTTTCAAAGAAAGTATATGACTGAGATGATATGGAATGTTTTTCAATCATTCCTGAGGACATGACTTTACCCAATATATTAACCGTAATTTTCTTTTCCTGTGCAGATTAAGTTAATGTCTTCCCTACTCTTAGTCATTTTCCTTCTTTTTAAATAACTATTGAGGAACTTTTTTCCTATCATTTAAATATAAAGGTTTTTTGCTTTCTATAGGAAATTTTTCTTTAAGTGGCTTAGTTTTTGCATTTATATAGCATGTTCTAGAAATAAAATAATTTCTTGAACTTCATCTAATATGACAAAACTGAAACTTAGCAGCTAGAACAATTGCTTATCCATAGTAGATGCTCAGTAACTTCGTATTGGATGGGTGAGTGGATGAGTAAATAAGACAATGAATAAAAGAAAGCTAGTATGAAGAAAAAAATAGTTTGTAATGAATGTATGCCATTTTAATTATTATTATACCTCTCATGGTTATTGTTTGTGCTAATTTAATTGAAATATTTACCTTTGACACACGATCTTACATTAAATATAGGTATTTCTTATATTAATAGTAAACTTGGTGATGGCGCCATTAAAACAAAAGAATACATCTCCCACCTTGAGCACATGTGGATGCCTTAACTAAAAGTTCTAGTATAAGGAAAGACAGTTTGGTTGGTGAGATGGAACTGACTTTGACTCAAGTCTCACACATGAACTTATTATTTAACTCATAGAGCATTATGCATAGGTGAGAATTCGAGTTTCAGAATAGAGAACACTGATTTTTGCTCACAAATCACACTTCCTGAAACAGATGTGTTAAATGTATCAAGGTGGGTTGGGAAACTGACTATGATTTGAACAAGCTTCTGCTAAGGCCTCTGTTTTTCATACTGAATCAACTGGACCTTTTCCATGGAGCAGAACAAACTAAAAGAGCATCGACTCTGAGCGGAGAACAACTTGGATAAGTCTGGCTGCACAAGTGCACCATTATAATACCTCTTTAGAGACACATTTTAGAATATATAAGGATAAGCATTCTGTTTAGGTAAGATTTAGTCTAAGTTCTCTCTTTTACAGATGAAGAAATTGAGATGCACTAAAGTTATATTGCTTGTCCCACATGCCACAACTAGTTTATTGCCTAGAATGTCAACTGAGGTCTCCTGACTCTCAGTCGAGGGCAATTTTTGTACATGACATCATCTCCTAATTTATTATAAACGAGTCAAATGACACAATTCATGAAGATCGAGACATAATTAGCATGGCATAGACAGCATTTTCAATAGCTTTGAAGCATCTGTATTATACTTATGGCATATCAACACCAAGGAGAAGAACTGGGGAATTCAAGGAAAACTAAAATACAAGAGTTTCTGTGACTGGGATTGAAATAATAATCTACTTAGAAAATGGTTCAAATAAGGACATGCCCCAAACTAATTTTTGCTCACAGAAGCCAAATTATGCAATTCACAGTGAGAGAGGAATAGGCTGGTGGGGAAGTGAGACTTCATGTAGAAAATTGCTTTTGAAGGGAAAGTAATGTTTGCAATATGAGGGAAGGGGAGGATATCCAATTAGGGGTAAAAAAAGCAACCTGATGTGAAAGTGTGTACATTGTAAATGGGCCTGTTACAATGAGATCTACTCTTGGTAGATAGTAGCTAAGTGTTTGGAAAAGAAAAATAATAGGTTTTAATATGTAGTGGTAGGTGAGCTATGTGGTATGTTGAGAAGAGCACAAACTCAGATCAACATGAATTCGAAGTAGCATACATCATTTAATAGCTTGACAACTCTGCATGTGTTACTAGACTCTCTGTGCCTTGATTTCCTCATCTGTCTAATGGACATAATAGCCACAGAGCTGTGCCAAGTAAAATAACATATAAAGTGTTCAAAGAGCCTTCCACATAATAGGTGTGCAGAAAACATATTTCTTTACCTCCTACTGGTTTATCTATAATGCATGACATACAATGCTACATTCATTTAAGAAATATACATTAATTATGTATGATGAGTTACTAGTTTGAGGCTGAGAATATTACAGAAACAATGCAGACAACTGTCTAAGATCAGGAATGTTCTGTGGCAGCACTATAAAAAGTGATCATAACTGGGCCACATAGTAGAGATTATACCAGCTTCATCAAATTAATATTCTGTCCAAATGAGCTAACCTAAGTTTCAATATTAATCTGTAGGAGAGGAATATTCGATTGATCTTTTATTTTAACCAAGAACTATCTGCAGAGCATGACACAAGTACTGCATTATGCATCCACCATGTTCTTTTTAACAGTTCTAAGTGCATGGTTCACTTTTGTGGAAGAGTAGCTTTATGGGCATATAAGCTGTGTGAGGCATATCTTTGATTATTATTTGATTGATATAATTCCACTAAGTCTTATTCTTACTAATTGGAAAAGTGTGCATAAGGAGCTATGACTTATGTGAAGGGTCCTATCTACTTTGGAACTTTTATCTAAGGCACTTGGGCTGATAAACATCAAGTCAAATGAATTTTGGTAATAGGAACAAATTTGATTGAATTTTAAGGTTTCCATAATTTTGCAAATTAGTCCAGCCTCTCTCTTTAGACAAGTGAACGTCAATCTGTACTTCATTGCTGATGCTTCCTGTCCTATAGGACATTCACTAGAAGCTTGCATTGGCTGCATCATAACTGGATAGCAGTTAATTAGATGACACCCGTAGCTTGTAGGTGATGCTTACAGTTGATATGTATGGAACACTTACAATGGGTTTGAAAATAGCAACTTCTAAATACTTTCAGTTATTCTCATCTATAGCTGTGGACCTATGTTTTTATAAACCAGGGCCCATTATATAATCTTCCTCTTTTCTATTTAGAGCAATGAAAAAGTTTGAATTCAGTATTATGAAATAAGTATTAATGCAATGCTGCCAGAAACTGACTTCTTACACCAAAAGGCTAAAATTTAACAAAGGTGCCAATGCAACTTACTTTTAAAGATATGAGAATTAAGCATTCTAAGAAATGTAGATTAAAACAAATCACAAGAGTAATTTCAGTTTATGAAACCTTAATAGGGCAAGTTTCTTTTGTTCTTATTATTCAATTTCTTGTATTTTAGTGACATAAACTCTTTTCTCTCTAACACCTGAGTTACTAAAGGTGAAGCATAGTTGTGTGGAGTCTTTTTACTCTGTTCTGTGTATACATTTTGTATTTTTCAGAAGTTACAGTGCGAGTCTGTATTTGATAATTTGGTGCAATAGGCACCGTTGTGGTAAAGATCTTGCCCTTTTTGGAAAGTAATGAGACCACATTTGTTCCTTTTTCACTTTTCACTTGGAAGATGTAAATGCAGGTGGTGCTGGTTCTTGAAGGCCTTTCTGGCTCTGTGCGTTAAATAAGTCATAGCAGATTTAAGTGTCACATTTTTAATTTTATTAAAAGGTTCTGACATTCGGGCACATCACAGTCACTTATATCTTGGTTTCCCAGAATTTATTTTTAATTGGGGAAGAGACCTGCTGATGAGAAAAATATAAAGAAACAAATGCATTAAATATTCAATTTTATTATTTTTTCTTTTAAAGTCAGATTCTGCATGGTGATAACTCCTTGGTTTGAGCAGAGAGAATTTCTCCATTTATTTTATTGCATATACTTTCCTTGCTTACTGGTATTTTTAAGATATATTTTTCTCATAATGTTTTTTCTTTTTTCTTTTCCTCAAAATTCTCTGCATATATTTTCTCTTCATTTTCTAATATCTTCTGTACCAAATATCATAAGATTACTTTCTAGATAGTGGGCTGCTCACTTTTATTCAATTTACCTTACTGCTACATCATCATAAATAAGAGAAAAAGATTTAGAAATTGCCTGTGTCCAGGTAAAAGAAGGGCCAGCTAGGTTATACTGTATAACACAACTCTTCAAATTTCCAGTGGCTTAAAGACAAAAAGTTTTATTCTTACTCATGCTCCTTGTCCATCACAGAGCAGCAGAGGAGCCACTGGCATCTTGAACATTTCTAGGCTTAAGACAAAAAGAAAAAGAGAATTCTGAGAGGTAGTGAATTAGAAATTAAATAATCCATTTATGTAAGTGACAAATTCACTTATACCACAGCACATCAAGCAGAATTATCCCATATTGATAACCAAAGGGGATGAGGAGTAAAATCCTATCTTATGCCTAGAAGAGGCTGGACTGGAATTACATTAAGTAAAGTTTGCCAGGCTGCCTTTGATCTTTGTTGAAGGTAATAGATATCAGATGGGGGACAAGAAGGTTTGGATTTATTTAGCATCTGACAATGTCTACCATGTAGTAAGTTAACTTACACCATATCTTGGACAGTCAACTTTGGACCCCACGTCCTTGACAATGATTCTAGCTCAATTCCAAGAGTAGAGGCATTATGACCTAAAGCTGATAAACACAGGTTTTGCGGCCATCCATCCACCCAACCATCTAGAGTCCTGGATTTGAATCCTAAAGCCTGTTATATACTGTCAATGTATTTTTTGAGAGTTATTTAATTATCTAAATACTAGAGACCCAGTGCACAAAATTTGTGCACTCGGGGGGGGGGGAGGTGGTCCTCAGCCCGGCCTGTGCCCTCTCACAGTCTGGGACCCCCGGGGGATGTCCACCTGTTGGATTACACCTGCTCCCCAGGGGATCAGGCCTAAGCTGACAGTCAGACATCCCTCTGGCAGCCTGGGAGCTCTCGGGGGATGTCCACTTGCCAGAGGGGAGCAGGCCTAAGCTGCAGTTGGACATCCTTAGCACTGCTGAGGAGGCAGGAGAGGCTCTTACCACCACTGCTGTACTGGCAGCCATCAGCCTGGCTTGTGGCTGAGCAGAGCTCCCCCTGTGGGAGTGCACTGACCACCAGGGGCAGCTCCTACATTGAGCGTCTGCCCCCTGCTGGTCAGTGTGTGTCATAGTGACCAGTTATGCTGCTGTTAGGGTCAATTTGCATATTACACTTTTATTATATAGGATAGAGGCTTGGTGCATGGGTAAGGGCCAGCTGGTTTGCCTGAAGGGTATCCAGGATTAGAGTGGGGGTCTTCCCTGGGGTGCCTGGCCAGCCTGGGTGAGGGGCTGATGGTTGTTTGCAGGCTGGCCATAGCCCCATCGGGGTGGGTGTCCCCTCCTGGAGTGCCTGGCCAGTTTGGGTGAGGGGCTGATGGCTGTTTGCAGGCTGGCCACAGCCCTCAGTGAGGCTGGCTGGAAGCAGATATCTTGGGTTTATTTATCTTCTATAATTGAAACTTTGTTTTTTTAAGTGGAGGCCACAGCCAGCCTAGGCAGTCGAGAAGTTGAGCTTCCTCTATATCTGGGGCAGGCAAGTCTCCTGTTTGCTCTAGCTCCATGGCTGCTGGCCACCATCTTGGCTGGATTAATTTACATATAGTCGCTCTGATTGCTGGTGGGTGTGACTTGGCTGGTGGGTGTGGCTTAGGTGTAGGGGAGTGATGCTTAATTTGCATATTACTCTTTTATTAGAATAGATTAGTTGATTTATCTTCAAAGTAAGGATGATTATAATAATAATAAACAGTTTATTGTTTACCCCTTTACTCACTTGACTAAAATGTAATTTCTATACAGGCAGAGATTTTTGTCTGTTTTTGTCACATAATAATTTCAAAATTCTTAGAACATTTCCTGATACATAGAAGGAACATAATAAATCCATGTTGAATTAATAAATGTATGTATAGGATTTTTATTGGCATCAAATGGTACTATATATCTGAAGTTCATTACATAATAGCTGGTGCATATTTAGGGATCAATAAATGGTAGTTAACTAATCTAATTAAAGAATAATATGCAAATTGGCCTTCACTCTGTCACAACCACAAGCCACACCCACAAGCCATGCCCACCAACCAATCAGGAGCATATATGCAAATTAACTCAACTAAGATGGTGGCGACCACAGAGCTGGAGTTGCCCCGGGCAATAGAGGAAGCCAGGGCCCTGAGCTCTTCTCAAGGCTACAAAGTTCAATTATAGAAGATAAACACATCCCAGATACCTGTGGGGCTGGGACCTTGGGTTGCCAGGGACAACCCAGGCTTTGAGTGGGGGACCAAGGCAACAAAGTTTCAATTATAGAAATTAAATAAATCCCAGATAGATGCTTCCAGCCAGGTATCCCAGTAGGGACCCGAACCCTGAACCCTGTGGACAGCGTGAAATGGCCCTCTGCCCCTCACACAGGCTGGCCAGGCACGCTAGCAGGTGGACATCCCCCAAGGGGTCCCAGACTACGAGAGGGCACAGGCCAGGCTGAGGGGACCCCCCACCCACCCTCTGAGTGCACAAATTTTTGTGCACCAGGCCTCTAATTATTTTTATAATTTGGGAAATAAATTAAGAAGTAATTTGAGGTTTACAAATAATGGGGGAAATATTTCATAGATCTGTTCATAGCAGAATGTACTTCAGGGAAGATCTAAGGATGGAGTAAACTCCGTGGTGGGTGGAGAGGTCCAATTGATTTTTAAACTAAAGAAATTCACTTCTACCTTAGAGAACATCCAAAATATGGAACATTCTTATACCTGGATTGTTTTATTACTATCTAGCATTATTCTATAACTTTTATTGGGTCAAGTTAAACTGTTACAAAGTGGTATCTGTTGGAACTTCTCAAATGGCTGTGGGTTGACATTCATACTGTCAGAATTCATAATTCTTCCTACAATCCATCCATCCATTTATCCATCCATCTATCCATCCATCCATCCTCCTATTCATCCATTTAACCACCCATCTATCCATCCATCCATCCATCCTACCTCTTTATGCCAGGGAATTAAACTTTTTTTCTAGATTTCTTGTTATTATTTTACTAGTAGCCCAGTACATGAATTTGTGTACACTGAAAGGAAATTAATTAGAAGAAATATTTTAATATCTCTATTCACCTTTTATAATAGAAGTGTCAACCAAATTCATGATCAACAATGATGGATCAAAACACACATGTGATTGGCACCAGTGAGAGCTTTCTATATATACATAGATAATCTTGCTTAATTAGACCTGTTTTATGATTTAGCCAAACTTTTTCCAGCCCAGTGAAGCACCACAACTTCTCTTTCAGGTAATTGTCAGCAACTCAGCAGTAAATATCAACACGAAGCAGATTATAATTGTAGATCATGGAGGAAGAACAAAGGGTAAAGTATTGAACTGTAGCAGTATCTGACTAAATTTTGTGCAGTGAGAAAACCTGAAGTCATTTTCAAGGTCCACTATTTCTTCTTTTCAGTCGGATCAAGTTTCTAAGCTTTCTAAATCTCTGTTTTCTGGCTAATAAAAAGAAAATAGGATTCCACCCAGACTCCTATCTACCTACTCCAGGACTTCTGTGAGGATCAAATGAAATGAGGCACGGGAAAATGCTTCATAGACATTTGGTTAAAGTGTAAAGTGTTTCCACCTGGCTATAAAGCAAGTCGTGTTTCTGAGCTGAAAAAACTCCAAGGAGGCTAGTTGCTAGAGAGAGGAAGCCAGTTGTTGCTATGTGATGCATTACCCGGCACCCACAGCCACCAATGCTGTGCTGGGCTGTGGGCCACATTTTGCAACATGGGGTCTTGGCAGTGTTGGCTGTGATTTGTTGCTGTGGCGGGGGGGGGCTTGTGTCCAACTTGGGGGAAGCTGAGTGTTGGTTTGTCGGTGCCAGGTCCGTGGTGCTGGTTCTCTGTAAATGGCCAGTGTGTGTCATGGCCGCTCCTGCATTGAGTATCTGCCCCCTGGTGTTCAGTGTGCATCATAGTGATGGGTTGGGGATGTAGCATATTAGCCTTTTATATATATAGATTTTCTGGTGGGTTGGCTTTGATATTGCAAGTAATGATAATTAAAGATCCTATAATTTAGATTACAATAGGACTCTTCAAAGTATCATGTTATATGCTAGCACATTCTTGTCCACAGAATGTGACATATTTGGAACAATTTTGTAGGTAAACTAAGCTGAACCAAAGAGTCAGACTCAGCTGGTGTGTCTCTGTGGTTGAGCATTGACCTATGAACTGGGAGGTCATGTTTTGACTCCCGCTCAGGGCACATATCTGGGTTGTGGGCTCCATGCCCAGTGTGGGGCATGCAGGAGGCAGCCTATCAATGATTCTCTCTTATCATTGATATTTCTATATTTTTCTCTCCCCTCCCCTCTGAAATCAATAAAAATATTTTTAAAAGAGTCATCAAACATCATAGCAAAAATGGGGTGATTATGATACCAACCGTACAGTTGGCAATACCTCTAGACAGAAGTCCTGACCTGATTAGCCCTACCACTAAATTTTTGGGACTAAAGAGTTTAAACTTGAGACATTTTAAAAACATTTTTTTGCTTTTATTCTGGATATTTGTGGGTGGTTTGGCACAAATACAAAAAAAAAATTATCTTCTCTATTTATTTATGATGCTTCTCTGTTGGGAAACAATAATCTTTCTGCTTCTTAATCTAAATTGAACTGCAGTATACCAATAAAACAAGTCACAACATACAAAGTAAATTTTCTCTGTATAAATAATTAACTCTTTAAGATTTATTGGCCTTTCTCTATTTCCCCTTTCTCTGAGTGGTGTAATCCAAATAAAATGTTGCATTTATTCTCATTCGATAAAATATTCATAAATGAAACCACTACCTTTGAATTTGGATTAAGAAACTACGAAAAAAACATGGCTATGAACGTTGACCTTCTCTAAGTATTACCTAAAGCCTACTAGTTGAAAACAGCCTTTTGCAGTGCATCTCTTTTTACTTCACTGTTATTTTTGCTCATTGGTTTTGCTAAAAGTTTTATTGATTTTAATCTACTCCATAATGATTTTGAAACAAACAAAAGCGAGTGATTACTTCATATTTTCATCATGCAAATGCTTTGAGAAATGAGCCAGGACTTGACTAGCAAATGTTCTTGGATGATCTGAGTGACTTTGGAAATAATGAGGGCAATCAGGAAAGATAGTTGCCTCTGTCCCAGATGAGCAGATTTTGCTGTTGTGGAAGTAAGATTTAGGATTGCAATGTTGATCTTTTATGGTTATTTGTTGATCTGTGCCATGTGGGGATAAAACATATCTGTGTCAGTCCTCAGATAAAGTTGCTGCCATGGCCCTAGGTTTTTCATGTCCTAGGATAGTAGGTATATCTTGGTTTTGGCTGTCATCTAGGCTAGAGGATTCCAGCAAAACTAAAGGAATCTGTTGGCCACCTAGGAATCTGAGCTTACTATGTGATGAGTTCTAATAGCGGACATTTGAAAAAACCCCAGATCTGCCCTGACCAGTTAGAGCATGTGCTCTGAAGGATGATGGATTTAATTCCCAGTCAAGGCCACATACCTGGGTTGCAGACTCAGGTCCTGGTCAGCGTACATGCTGGAGACAGACAATTAATGTGTCTCTCTCACATCAATGTTTCTCTCTCTCTCTTCCCTCCCCCCTCTCCTTCCCTTCTACTCTCTCTCTCTCCCTCTTAAAAAAAAATCAATGGGAAAAATGTCCCTGAATGAGGGTTAATATGAAACCCCAGATCCATGATGATGGACAATATGTTCTTAGAAGAGAGAGATCTCTGATGCCTCTTTCACGCTCTAGAAGAGTTTTAAAATAGATTACTAAATAAGCAATTACTTGATTGTTCTCTGGAGTATGTCAATTAAGGGGAGGTAATTAATCTTTGTGCCTTGGCTCATTTTTATGATAAATTCCTCAGTTCAACTATGAAACCCCCTCAGCCTCCGAGGGCAAGCCTCTCGGAGAAATCACCGACATTAGTGATTTCTCAGAATTAGCTCCTTTTGGTGATATGTTCACTAGAGGGTGTCGGTTACATGAATGTTTTGATGTAAGGCTGACAAGATACTTTTCTCGAGAAGCTCAATATTTTATTTTGTGAGCATCCCTTATTTTTTTCATGTAAAAATGTGCTCTCTTTTATGAAATGATGGGGAGAATAAAAGGTAGCAAAATAAAGATTTTAGCCATGCCAGTCCCTTAATTTTTATTTGCTACAGGCTGATTCATGAAGTTTAAAAGTCTGGGAACCAATGAGCTGAGGTACTTTAGATCCAGAAGGGGTCTCTCAGTTCTAAGTGCAGTCAGACTCCTCTCTTCTAATTTTAGGGGTTGACCGCCTTGGTGAGACCTCATGTCATCACCTGTCCTAACTCAGCTGAGCCAACGATGTTGAAAGTGTTAGAGTTCATATTCAGTGTTTTTAACAAACCACGTTCAATGGGTTTAGAACAGCGAGCCCAAAGAGGATGTGAATCAACAGGAACTGGGGTGGCTTCGCAGTTGAAGTGTCAGCATTTGCTGCCTTGTAGGATAGACACAATTTAGTATTGACATCAGGGTTTTGAGTAAAGTTCTTATTTTCTGACCTGGATGAGTCCTTGAGTGTTTCAAAATAACTTTTCTTTATGTATTAAATAGCGATTGAGTACTAATAGGTATTGTTTTATTCTACTTAAGACATGATTGCATGTAGTGGTTAGATTTACTAAATCTTGGAGAAAGATGTAACATCCTGTGTACATGTATATATTTTATATTTTTATTTATGTGTCTATTGAGAAAAACTTAAGGAATTTAAAAACAAGTGAATAAGACAACAAAAGTGTTTACTCTTGTTGCTCAGAAATGACAACTGTTAACATTTTTGTAACACAATTTTGGTCTTCCTTGTGCATATATTTATTAGTTTTGGATTATACAGTATGTGAGATTTTATAACCTAATATATTTTTACTATTTTATAGAATGCAGTGATATTTCCCTTATAATGTATAAATCTTCAGCAACATGATTTTTTTAAATCCTCACCAGAGGATATGTGTTCATTGATTTTTTTAGAGAGCGAGGGAGGGAAGGAGGAAGGGAGAGAGAGAGAGAGAGAGAGAGAGAGAGAGAGAGAGAGAGAGAGAGAGAGAGAGACATTGATTGGTTGCCTCCTGTACGTATCCTGACCTCCATTGAACCAGCAACCTGGTATGTGCCCTGAACAGGAATCTAATGTGAAACCTTTTGATGTACAGGATGACACTCCAACCAACTGAGCCCCTGGCGAGGCCCAGCAACATTCCTAGTAATGGCTATATACTACCCTACATGACAGTCCCATCTTGTTGGATATGTAGTTTGTTTCCAATGTTTCACACTTGAACATAATACTTTGATGAGCATCCTGTATCCATTTTGCTGTTTATAGGATGGATTTATAAAAGTAGAATTACTGGGTTGAAGGATATCAATATTTTCAAGATCTGAAGAAAGATTTGAACATCTTGAGAAAGGACAGTATAAGTCAGGGACTGTTTTGAGACTTATAAATCACAATCAGATTAAAAGTCTGTGCAGTAAACATTCATATTTTCTGCTTGGGATCCCGGGAGTTTGAGAAAGAGATAAGGTAGGGAAAGAATAAAGTGTGACCAGATAGGAAGGCGGCAACACAGATGAGTATTGATTTACTAGTCCTTGCAATGATGTTGGAAAATGCTGACATGATAATCACCTTTGGGGGTGACTTTTATATTTACAGGAGTAAGAACCATCCCAGAATAAATAGTCCAACAAAGTAGACAAAGGATGAGTTAGTTATTGATTGCATAACATTTAACATATATACACTTAAGAAATTTCAGTTTCTACCCGCCGAGTTTTTGTGTGTCACATGCAATATGAATTCCAAATTTGTGGTCTTGGTGGTGGTGGTGGTGGGGAGGGGGCAATTCTCTCTGAGTTCAGTTGTTGAAAAGGCTTTAAGAGGTAACAGGAGATAAAATGCATGTCATATATCAGGTTTCATGTCATTTATATCTTATTTTGTTGTGCTATTCTGACCCGAAGTTTTTCTATCTATACCTTCACTGGTGAAACACGATAAGAGAGCAACATGCTGAGTAAGCATCACTGCACCATCTACCGCTCGATATGCAATCTGAGCACACCTCTGGCTTGGTGAGCTGTGGCCGTGGCTTTCAATGAAATTACTAGACTGCCATAAATCTGATTTTGCACTAAATTTCATGTATTTAAATTATGAAACCACTATTTACCAATCCCTAATGAGAAGTCATCAAATAATTTAAACAGCAGTAAAATACTGACATTTAACTATGGATAAAGCCAAATTAAACAGAAGAACATCTTTATGAGAAAATGTGTACACATGAAGCACAAAAACATTCACTCTGTTGTATTCAATAAACAACAGGAAAGAAGTTATCATTAATTATTTTAAACACCTTTATTTGGGATGTGTTTGGATTCCAAAACTAATTTTATAGCCTAATTGACCTACATTCACCTCAAACAGCACCTCCTTTTAAAAATTGCCTGGGTCATTAGGAATAAATAGACACTCACTTTTCCATTCAGCTACAACACCCTGTGCATGGCTCTGTCTGCCTTTACATTCTGGCTACTTGTTTTTCTGCATGTTCCTTTCCAATTAAGCTGTGGACTGGGTTTGAGTCAGTTATTTCAGTTTTTCAAGTTCCTGATGCAAATAGATATTTGAAGCATGCTTATTGCATGCTACATATAGAGGTTGGCAATTTAGTCAATACAACCAAAATGCAACCGAATTCCAAAACTGTTCTGTGGCTGGTTATTGGTTTTTTTGTGTTTTTTTTTTTTTTGTTTTTTTTTTTATCTCTTATTTCTTTTCAAAGATGTCAGGTACAAAACTTTTCAAAATTGAAATATTTAACATTGAAATCACATAGTAAGGGGGTGACAAAATCACAACATGACTCAGTTCTTTTCATATTCAAAGTTTGTGCTGGTAACACTGGGGTTTATTGCCTTTGCAGGCTATGAGACTGTAAATTTTGATGTATATTTAAAAAATACCTTCTGAAAATTTTAACACCATATTAGAGTCCCAGTAATAGTAAAGCATGTTTCTCCCCTGGCTGGGTGGCTTAGTTGGCTAGAGTGTCCATTTCTTACCTCAAGAGGTTGTGCATTTGATTCTTAGTCATGGCTTTGATCTTTAGTCTGTGCCTATAAGGCAGGCAACCTATTGATGTTTCTCTCTCACACTGATATTTTTTTTTCTCTCTCCTCTTCTCTCTCTCTCAAATCAATAAACATACCTTTGGGTGAGGATAAAAAGAATAGTGCTTGTTTCTCTATATTGTCATCAACCTTGAGCTGATTTAAACTTTTCTATCCTGACACATGAAAAATTCTCATGTTAAATATCATGTTGGTTTGTGAGGACTTCCCGAGTTATAAATTGGAACATAAAAAGAAGCAAGAAAGATGCTAAATACTTCTTGGAAATGATACTTGTCTTGCAAGAATCTCTTGTATATGTCAGAGAGGAGGATTTGACATGATCATCTTTTCTCTTACCTCTAATTGTGCATTTGCTGCTCATCTGAAGCAGAGCTCCTTTCCAATGTCTGCATCAAACCAATCCTCAACCATTCACAGTTACATTTTTGTTTGGAGGTTATAGGACAAGGAATGAAAGGAAGCATTTCCTTGATTTCTAAAAGGAGTTAATTATGAGACTGGATATTCATGGCTACAAGTTGTACTGTATGGCTCTGGACTTAAAGTCACATGACAGAGGTGTCCATATGTTCATTAGTTCCCCTTGGGGGGTACGTATGTGTGTGTGTGTGTGTGGGGGGGGGGCTGGGGGTATAGAGGGAGGTTCTAAAGAATGGGATCATGGCAAAGTCCTATCTTAGCCAGGTCTAAGGCCAGTACTGTATGCAACAGTTTTTTTTTTGAGCACCTACTATATGCCAGACCTATTGCAGAGCACTAGAAATACAATGAGAATATAAAAAGGTTCTGTTCCCATTCTCATAGAGCATATAATTTTCAAGAGAGGCCAACATTATACAACCAATTATCAGCAGAGTCGAGGGACAAGCTAGAGTAGAACATGATTCTGGAAGAATCTACATGAATAGTTGTGAATGTCTCTCTGGAGGAACTGATATTGGAGTTAAGACCTGAATGATGAAAAAACATTAAAGACTGTTTTTCCAGAAAGGGTCACACTTGCACCCTTGGGAGATCTAATGGAAGATAGGTCAGATAGTGCTGAGATCCTTATTGTCATTGTCCAGAAAGAGACAATAATGGTGGAGGTTCAGGTATCAGTGGTGAATATGGAGAGGAGACACATTCAAGAAAAGTTCAGTAGAGAAAGTTACTAGGACTCGCTGATGGCTTTGAATTGGATGGCAAGGGAACAAGTCGTGTCAAGGATGATGCCAGGTTTCTGACTTACAGACTTGATGGTGTCCTTTTTAGCAATGGGCGTCACTGAGTTTGGGAGAAGTGCATTATAAGTTTGGTTTTGGACAGACTGAACTCTTGGTGTCCTTGAGACATCATGAAAACAGGAATCTTCCTTATTCACGGTTGTATCCCTAGTGCCTCGGGTGGTATCCTAAATTTTGATAGGGACTAAATAAAGTTTGTTAAGTTCTTTCATGAAGACTTGTCTTTTTTATTTTATTACTTTACCTTTTTAAAATAACATTTTTAACATTTTATTCATGTAGGCTTTATACAGTTCTTAATGTTTTTTCATGATGTTTCATCTGTTTTGTTGCAAGATTTTTCTCCCATGATATTCTTTAATGGGTTATATTGTTTAAATAAAGGAATGTTATTTACTTTTTAAAGTAATGTAACCAGCCACTTTTAATTCTCAGATTTTTCTAACAAAATTTTCAATCAATTATCTGTTTTTTTCATTATAAATTGTATTATTTGAAAAAAGGATAAATTTTCTTCCTATTAGCTCTTGTTAAAAATACTTTAATATGTATATAATCTCATTTAATCTTTCTTGCAATCTAAGTAAAAAATTCTGACGAGCTCCTTCTCTGAGGTAAACCAGTATATTACAACTTCATAGTAGATCAGTTATATTCTATTTATAATATACTATTCTAAAAAGGACA